>CAUYSK010014310.1:12500-72200 GCA_963575035.1 Avahi laniger | reverse complement strand
CTGTTGGGAGTCTTAATTGAGATGGTGCCAGGCAAGTGTCTGACACAGTGCCTGTCACATCGAAGGCTTTGTAAACCTGAGCCTTCATTATGGTGGTGAGGAGGAGGAGGAGATCGTCTGAGTCAATTTCTTTGTAAAGTGAAGTAGTAAAAGGACATGTTTCACAAGGTTGAAGAAAAGACCAGCTGATGTGACGTCTGACGATGTCTGTTCAATGTGTAGCTTTTTTGTTTGGAGACGGAGTCTCACTCTGTTGCCCGGGCTAGAGTGAGTGCTGTGGCATCAGCCTAGCTCGCAGCAACCTCAAACTCCTGGGCTCAAACAATCCTCCTGCCTCAGCCTCCCGAGTAGCTGGGACTACAGGCATGCGCCACCGTGCCTGGCTAATTTTTTCTATGTATTTTTAGTTGTCCAGATAATTTCTTTCTATTTTTAGTAGAGGCGGAGACTCGCTCTTGTTCAGGCTGGTCTCAAACTCATGACCTCAAGTGATCCTCCCGCCTTGGCCTCCCAGAGTGCCAGGATTACAGGCGTGAGCCCCCGCGCCCGGCGGGTATGTGGCTTTATGCCCAGCACATACTGAGCGTTGAATGCATCCTAGTCATTGCTACAACGTTTTGAGCTTCGACGAAATTGTGATAATAGGTCGCGTTCCTCATAGGGCTACAGTAAAACTCAACAAGATAATGTATCTGAAGTGAAAAGAAAGTGCCTGGTACCTGTCAGACCTCATTCGTTGTCGTTATTATTCAAACAGAGGGGAGGAACTGCTCTGCCTGATTGGCGTCAGAACATTGGAAGTGGGGCCTGGGGGTCTTCCAGGGAGAACAGAACCAAGGGCTCGCTCAGGGCCCGTGGGCTCCTCCAGGCCCAACCAGATCTCAGGGCGATGTCGGGCAGCTGCCGGCCTTGCGAACGTGGGCTGTCTTCACGGCAGGCCTCTGCTGGTGGCACCGTCCCTCTCTCTGGCCTTGGGTTCTCTCGTCAAAGGCCAGGGAAGCCAGGGCCAGTGTGAGCGCTGCCCCTGGGTGGTCTGCAGGGTGCCCCCCGCCCCCTTGACATCTGCCTTCTGTAGAGCACATGTTGTCACCAGTTGACACTTACACAAGCCAGGAGCAGCCCGGCCCACACTCGTCGCCACAATAAACACACGCGGTGGTTTCTGCGAGCTGAGCTGTCCCATCCATCAGTCCCGCATGGCACTCAAAGAGCCCCTGGGGGGGCAGTCATGACTTCAAAGGTCAGAGCCTCACAGCCAGGTGTGCGCGTCGGGACGCCGTGTCCCCTGGGCTGCAGTGGATGGCAGAGGTGCGCTGTGGGGGTCTGTGTGGGTGTGCATGTATTTGTGCATATAGGTATGTACGTACACACACGTCTGTGCACACGTGCATGTGTGTACGTATGTGTATGTATGTGTATGTACGTTTATGTGCATGTGTGTGCAAGCCGGTATGTATATATTCACATGTGTTCTATGTATGTACACACGTTTTGTGTATATGCATGCATGTATATGTGTTTACATATTTACATATCTGTGCACATGTGTATATGTGCAGGTGTGCATATGTGTATATGTGCATGTGCGCACAAGCATGTTAGATCAAGAGTTCCAAATTTAGACACCTTCAGGGGCTGGCAGGGTTGTGTAAGTGTGAAAACGGACTGGGATAGAAAGAGACGGACTCTCCCCCGAATTTAGGGCACATACAGCAGAGAGCGGCGGGACTTGTGGCAGACAGGAAGCCTGTGCCCCATCTGAAGGGGCCACATGCATCTCGGTCCCCGCACATGGCTGCTTGACGGAATGCCGGCTCGTGTCACCTGATACTCCGATTTTTCAAGAGAAGCCAGAAAGCTGGATTTTTTTTTTTTTTTTACATAAAATGTCTTGATTTTTAAGGATCTATTGTCAGCTCGCTGAAGGAGATTTAAAAATGTCTCCTGGATCAAACAAATCACACCTGAGGCCTGAACTTGGCCTGAGGATGCCCAGCGAGCAGTCGCTCTCCGGTCTCTGGTGTGAACATTTCTCTCTGCTGCAGAGGGACTACTCTCCCAGGCCAGCCTTTTCCTAGAAGACCCTACCCTGGCCTGGAGTAGTGGTTCTCCAGGGGCAGTTCTGCCCCCAGGGGACATTTGGTGGTGTCTGGAGATAGTCTTGGCTATCAAGCCTGGGTGGCAGCGGCCCTTTGGTCAGTGTTTCTCAGGCCTGAAATCATCAAACCTCCCAAACAGGAGATATGCTGTTTTTATCCCCATTCCACAGGTGAGAACACTGAGATGGAGAAAGATTGAACAAGAGTCTGAGGTCTCTCTCTCTCTCTCTCCTTCCCCCCCACTTCTCTCTCTCTCTTTTACACCCTTTCTCCCCCTTCCCCCACACACAAGGAAGTTGGCCGAGCCTGGATGTAACTCCAGCAGTCTGACTCCCAAGCCCGCCCCCTTAATGACAGGGCTACACTGTGAGAAAACGAAATTACTTTTCGTTCTCTTTGCACATCTGAGAGTTTGAAGTGACTGCTTTCTCTGCCTGGAACATTCTTCTCTTGGAAAACGCCCACTTAACTTTCAGGGCTCAGCTTGAAAAGTGCCTTACCCAGAAAGTTCCCCCGGAGGTGGAGCTAGGTCAGGCGCCAAGTCTGGGGTCCCGTCACGGACCAGGTGTTTCCCCTACCTGAGATCGTTCTCCTCGGCTGTGATCGCTTCAGTTTCTGTCTTGATATTTAATGAGCATCTGTCATTAGCATGCTGGTACCTGGCACATGCTGGACGCGGCCTAAGAACTTGTTGAACGAACAGAACAATGAATGGTCAGGCATTTCCTTGCTGCCCAGTTAGCTTTTATTTCCGAACTTTGCCGCGGAGTATTTTTGATGAGCCAGGCACTGTTTTAAGTACTTTACATGTGTTAACTTGCTAACCTGTGCAATAGTCTCATGCAGTAGGTATTATTACTGACTTGTTTATTCTCACTTACTCAACTTCTCTGGCAAAGAGAAGTTAAGGAACTTGCCAAAGTCACACAGCTAGTACGTGGCAAGGACTTCTCCAGTGGTTGCTGTAGTGACGTTCTGTAGGCCGGGGACAGAGCTGAGTTTTGTGCTTGTCCTAACTCTCTGGATTTCCTGGTAAGGCCTCAGTGAGCTTTTATTGTGTGATTCAGGGCAGGTTCAGGCACCAAACAACCATTTTACTGAACAACTATGATGTGGCAGGCATTGAATTAGTTGAAGTGGTTTTAATTTCATGTGTTTTGTCATTTGCAGTTCTTATTTAGATATTTGCCTGTTTACATCCCATTAGTATATTTGACCTTTTCATATTGATTAGTAATTACTCTTTATATATTAAGGCTCTATACCATATGTTTCTCACCTTTTCCGTATTTTCACAAATTGGCTATTTCTCAACTTGTTTATAATATTTCATTTACTGTTCTGAGTTTAATTTTTAGATAGTTAAAATTGTTCTTTATGGTTTCAGTCTTCAGCACTGTGCTTCAATAGGCTCTTTCTATCCCCAAGATGATAGAATATTTATTCATACCTATTTTTCTATTCCTTTTAGTTTCATTAGTTAAGTTATTTATTTACTTGCTTACTTAACATTTTAATCTTTGGTCCACCAGGAATAAATTTTGGCATATGGTGTGAGGCAGGGATCTCATTTAATTTTTTTCACTACGTCTGTCTACTTCTACACTCCCAATAAAAGCTCATTGCTTTGACTAAGATAGGCAGCCCAAATTTTACAGTGTCCACTTGAGCAGATCAGCTTATAAACTCACTTGTCTTTCCGTTGCCTGAGTTACTATATATACATATATCTTAACTTTAGTCAGTGGATGTGGTCATGTGAGACTGGATTTTTGAACGATGAGGATTTCTTATGCACTTACTTGGAGCGGGTACAGTTATCCCGGACACGACATTCGCTTTTTTCACAGTTGCAACCGCAACCATCGCCCGCCCCTCCTTTCTCGTCTGTTAAAGTAACACTTTGCTCATATGACTGAAGGGGACCCCTTAACACATAGCAATTAAAATAGCGTGCTATCAGTTTGGGTGACCCAGCTGGCAAAGGTGAAGCAGACCAGTAACTCCTGCTGCTGCCAGCTACTGAGGGACAAGGGCCACCATGACCCCACAGGTCTGGGCATGTAAAGGCTGGCAGGGTGTGGCGGGGGGCTCTCTGCGCAGCCACACCAGGCTGGGGATGAGGCCTCCTCTTCATCCTCCAGGCCTTGGAAGCACTTAGGAGGAGAGGAGAGTAGAGCAGAGCAGAGGAGAGCAGAGCAGAGCAGAGCCACCATTAAGTCTGTTTCGCAGACAAGGCCACTATGGCACGGGGGCGAAGTAACTGGTAGGGGTCAAGCATCTGGCAGGTGCAAGCCCAGGCTGCCGACGAGCCCCTCTGCGGCCTGGCGAAGTCTGCAGCAAAAGGCTCCAGGGCCGGCCACTCTCCACCCACGCTAGCCGGGTAGGGGTCGGTCCTCAGGAAAGGACGATGGTCGGCTAAACAGAAGCAGGTCAAGGGTGTCTATCACAGGGTTGTTTTTAACAGTGAAAAATTAGAATTAACCTAAAAGTCCATCGATAGGAAATCAGTGCATTGTAATACAGTATTTGCATACCCAGAACTATGATGCAGCTCTCAAAGAATCATAAAATAGATACACTTTGTTGATATGTATAATTCCCAGCATATTATTGCATATACAAAGCAGGTTACAAATTGTATGTATGGTACAGTGTCATTTTGTTACTTAAAAAAAAATAGACATAGGAAAAATGGTGATTAGAGCTGGGTTTGTCAGCCTCGGCACTACTGACATTTTGGACTGGATAATTTTTTTTTTTTTTAGAGACAGAGTCTCCCTCTGTCACCCAGGCTGGAGTGCAGGGACCAGATAGCAGCTCACCGTAATCTCGAACTTCTAGGCTCAAATGATCCTCCCACCTCAGCCTCCCAAGCAGCTAGGACTACGGGTGTGCACCACCATGCCCAGCTAATTTTATTTTTTGTAGAGATTGAGTCTTGCTACGTTGCCCACGTTGGTCTTGAACTCCTGGCCTCAAGCCATCCTCCTGCCTCAGCCTCCCAAGCAGCTAGGACTACGGGTGTGCACCACCATGCCCAGCTACTTTTATTTTTTGTAGAGATTGAGTCTTGCTACGTTGCCCATGTTGGTCTTGAACTCCTGGCCTCAAGCAATCCTCCCGCCTCAGCCTCCCAAGTGCCGGGATTACAGGTGAGAGTGGACTGGACGATTTTCGTTGTAAGGGCACGTCCTGTGTAGGATGGTAGCGGCATCCCTGGACTCGACCCACTAGTTGCCAGCAACATTCCCCACTGCTGGGAGGCCCAGGTGTGACAACAAGAAATGTCTCCGGTCATTGCCAGATGTCCCCTGGGGGCAATATCACCAAGTTGAAAACTACTGGGTTAGAATATTCTCCCTCCCTCCCTCCCTTCCTTTCTTCCTTCCAGTTTCTGCTCAAATGCTACCTCCCGAGAGGCAATTTCTGGACAATCGTGTCAAAAATAGCGCCTTCCATCCTGGGGCTCTCCATCCCTCACCCTCTCGGCCCTCCCTGCCATCGGTCTGTCTATTTTCTGTCTCCTGCTGTGGAGCGGAATCTCCCGAGGGCAGGACTTTTGTTCCCTTCTGTATTTCCTGGCCAGGGACAGTGCTTAACACACAGTAGGTGCTCAATAAGTGCGTGTTGGATAAGTAAATACCATTGAGCAGAGCTAGCATTTTTGAGGCCCTACCGCGCGCCAGGCCTTATTCTAAGCGCTCCACATCTAGGAACTCACAGACTCCTCCGACGCCTCTGGGAAACGGCTCTACTGTTACCCTGTTTTACAGGAGAGGTCGCGGAGGTGAGCAAGCCGAGGTCACGCCTTTCTAGGTGGCTGAGCAGGGATTTGCTCTTCCAACACTGCCAGACAAACATTCAGGACCGCTTAGACCCTTGGCCTCTGCGGGGGGAAGCCACAGGATAGGTTCTGCACTGGGGGCAGAGAGAGCCACATTTTAAATTTCGAGAGACACAGCCGACGCGCTTCCCTTGGAGACCTTGTCGGGTTGCACCCCCTCCAACAGTGTCCTGAGTTCATTTTAGAAGCAGAGAAATGACCACCCAAATGCAACGACGACACTGTTTTTGTTGAGAGTTTGCAGACAGAGCACAGGGACCCTCTGAGCTCTGAGGGAGAGGAGGGGGCTGTCGCCCAGCCAGGCTCCCCCCTTGGGGACACGTCCACTGTTTCGCTCTTGGGACCCGAGCATCTCCTCACCCAGGACGACCGCTCTGGCTCAGACTGAGAACACACCGCCGCCCGCCTGGCTGCCTGTCCTGTCCAGGTTGGTGGGCTTGGTCAGCTGCCTGCTGGCTTTCTGTGTCACTGTCGGAGCTGAGAGCCGCCCACCAGGCAGCGGGGCTGCTGCGGCTGTTTGTCCAACAACCAAGCACGGCAGGACCACGCCGGCCCTCAGCTCTCTGAGGCCAGCCCTCTCCAGGTCGTGGCCAAACTGCCCCTCAAAGAGGCCCCCCTTGGAACAACACATCGTAGTGGGTTGAATGGTCCCCCCAAGAGATATGTCCACTCAGAACCCCAGAATGTGGCCTTATTTGGATATCCTATAAGGGTCTTTGCAAATGATAAAGATTTCAGAGGAGATCATCTTGGATCCAGGTGGCCCTAAATCCAGTGACGAGTGTCCTCACAAGAGACAGACAAGGAGAAGACACAGAGAGCCCCGGGGGAGGCCGGATAACGACGGAGGCAGAGACTGGAGTGACATGCCTGCAAGTCGCGGAAGCCGCAGCCCCTGGAAGCCGGGAGAGAGGCCTGGGACGGGTTCTTTCTCAGTCTCTAGAAGAAACCAACCCTGCTGACACCTTGGCAGCCAACTTCCGGCCTCCAGAACTGCGAGAAAACACATTTCTGTTGTTTCAAGCCACCAAGTTTGCGGTAAGTGGTCGCGGCAGCCCCAGGAGACAGACACAGCCCGCCCGCCACTGCAGTCTGGCTCGGACGGTGGGGGCGGCGTGGCTTGCACGGGGGCAGGGCACTTCTGCACCTGGGCCTCAGCCTCCCCACGCGAGGAGTGGGGCCCCGGTCACAGCTCCGCGAGGTCCTGGTGGGGATGGGTGGTAGTAAGATCGGTAAGAACCCAGTGACTGCTAACTGTTCCTATTCTTTGTCGTCCCAGAACGAGTCCCCGGAGATCCTGAGTTAGGATCAAAACTGAGGCCAAAGCACATTCTTCGGGTTCCGTGCGCAGCGACGTTCACCGGCCACCAGTCCTAGCATGGCGACAAAGCCGCGGAAACCGCCCGGTGCGCACCTGAAGGGGCAGGTAACGTACCTTGCAGTGGGAGGGAGTCTGCGCAGCCACCTAAGGGACATTTAGGGAACATTTTGATAATGTGGAAACATCCTTAGTAATAAGATTAAGTGGATTAAGAAGGATATAAAATTGTGCAGAATTGTTACAATTAGGTAAATACAAATTCTGTACTTCTACTAAAGGAAGAGCCCAAGAAAGAAAAATCACGGGAAAGCAGTTTAAATCCGCATATATGGGAAGGAGGGAGGGAGAAGGAGGGAGGGGACAGGGCAGAGACGGAGGAGTGGCCAGGGCTCCTGACAGCCATAGTAACATTAAGCCACCATACAGGCGTATGGCAATTAACATCTTCCAGACTATTTTACATCCTTTATCACAATCTATTTGGCAGTTTTTATAAGCTCCCTGAGCTTCAGACCCCTTATCTAGAATGCTCAAGATCTCTAACTCCAAACTCAGCTGTACTCTAGCTTTGTGCGCGTGGGCAAGTCCTTTACTCTCTCTTGGCCTCAGTTTTCCAGCCTATAAAATGGGGACAATAAAAGCACTTACCTCACTGAGTTGTTGATAACAGCTCAGCACTGTGCCTGGCGCATAGTAGGTGTTCAATAAGCTCAAGCTGCCGTTCTCACCTATGGGACAGGAGCTCAGTGGATCGTTTCTGGCAAGACCACCTTCTTAGGACTGTCTTCCTGCCCTTTGGAGATTCCCGAGGGTTGAGGAAGGTTCCCTGGGAAGCGGCCCAGGGCCTGAGGGCAGGTGGGAAGGCCGAGAGGGCGCCCATTCGGCACTCCTACCAGGACAGCCTCGTTTCATCTCGGCACAAGGCAACTTCCTGGTTGAAAGACCAAAGGGCTTTATAAAGAAGGGAGAAAGGATTCTTGGTCATCAAATGCTTCTTACAAACACTGTTTTGATGGTTTAAACATAAACAAATCCGAAACATATGGATTAAATTTCTCCTGAAGGGCTTAAAAGTTAAGGGGGAAAAATGGGAGTTGTCTCAGGCCAAATTCATGTTGATTTTTGCCAATCTCTAGAATCTCCTGGAAATAGTTGGAGACATGTCCTCACACCCCAACCAGTGCTAAGCTGTAGCTTTATTTTTTTTTAATTGCTGTTATGACTCACTGTTGAGTTGGTGATTATTTTTATCCAGTTAATGAAGGTAATCTATAAATTACCACTGACCCAGATTCATTATTTAATAAGATTTAAATTACACACCCAAGTTCGCTCAGAAGCAGCGGGCTGGAGCCTCTTCCTGAGCAGGAAGCCGCATCTGCTGGTTCTCAGAAGCCCGATGCTCAGATGTTCTGCTCACGGCCTCCCAGCAACGCCCCCACCGCCGTGGGAGCACATGGCCTATCCAATGTCACACTGGGGCCACCTGGTCAGCCTCCAGGGCTGTTCCTGCACATGCTCCGGGGGCGTTGGCTTTGGACTCGGGAAAGAGCACCAGGTGAGGAATCCCAAGCCCACAACCCTGATCCTGCCTCTGTCAAAAACTTACCGCGTGCCCTCGCGTGACCTCTGGCCTCTCTATGGGCCTCAGTTTCCCCCGTATGAGGCATCCCTTCATTGTGCTGCGGGGAAATGCCCGGTTGGTGTCCTTGCTCCGTCTCCACCCTGCCCACTCCTGTGAGTTCTGCCTTCCTGCCCAGTCGCTGACACAGCCCGAGTGCCCGACAGCCCCACATCCCTGCGGCCCTGGGGGGAGGTGGAGCAGGTGGCCCGAGCCGGGCCAAAGCCTGAAGGAAGAGACCCCTGCTCAGGGGTGCATCCCGACCGCTGGACCTGTTCTGAGCTCCTGGGGGGCCCCACCCACAGCACCCCCAGGCCCCTCCCCAGCAGAGGCCCTCCCCTCCCCTTCTCCCCTCCCCCGCTTCTACCTCCAGGCTTCCCCGCTCAGGATGCAGGCGGACTCCCTTTTATCAGATCGGCTCCAAAGACGGCCCAGAAGATCCCGGTTCCCTATGGGGCCCTCTCCCTGGGGGCTGCTGGCGCCGAGAGCTTTCACTAGCGTCCTCAGATGCTGATTTGTTTCATTGGGCAGTTATCTGTTTTAATGTGCACGGCGAAGCGCATGAAAGTTTCGGGAGTAAGTAGGTGTGAAGGAGCCACAGTAGGAAGTGAATGGAGCACACCCAGGACGGCCAGCTCTCTAAGCCCGCCCTCCCCAGCCCGTCCCCCAGCCCTGCGCAGGGGCTTCCTTTGCTCCCGCAAGTGTCACTGTGTCCCATCCTCAAAGCAGGTCCAGGGGCCTGGGGTTGCCCCGAGAAGACTGGGGGTGACCGTGTCTGGCAGGGAAAGCAGGATCCATGCCGGAGCCCCCAGACACATCCGCACGAAGCTACGAGGAGCCTTGCTGTCCTTTGCTGCCAGCCAGTGCAGGGTTTGCATCTAGCGGGGAGGTTTCTTTTTTTCCTCCCCTTCATTTTATTTTTATTTGTTCTAAAATACACACAACATGAAATGTACCGTCGTGACCATTTTCAGCGTAGAGCTCAGCGGTGTCAAGCACACTCACATTGTTGCACAGCCCATCCCAGAGCTCTTTCCATCTCCCGAACCCAAACGCGGACCCATCAAACCGCAGCTCCCCTCTCCCGCGCCCCTGCGCCGACAGCCTCCATTCTACTTTCTGTCTCCATGAGCCTGACAACTCCCAGAGCATTTGGTGACTGGCTCCAATCAGTACAATGTCCCCCAGGTTCATCACGTCATAGAATGTGGCACCATTTCCTTCCTTCCTGAGGCTGAATAATATTCCACCGCACGGGTGCGCACACTTTGTTTCTGTCCATCCTTCAGGGAACTTCCCTTCCTGGGGCTGCTTCCATGGAGAAGGTTCTTTTTTTTCTTGGGCCCCAGAGCTGAGATGGACCAGGGTAACCCCCTGGGAAGGGGTGGCTGGAGTCCCCACTGAAAAGCGAAAAGGAGGCGGAGAAGATGCTGCAGGCCAGAGAGGGAGGAGGGCGGGGAGGGGCCAGAGGACTGCCGTGCACCGACCGCCTTTGAAGCCGGCAGTGGATTCCTTGCAAGAGGCTCGTGGAAAATAATAATTATTAAAGCAGCCACATGGGTTAGAACTTACTGTGAGCCAAAGCCACCTGTGCAGCTGGGTGACTTTGGTGCAGACGTTGGCCCCCCCCGGAGGTGCCAATACCGGGGGTGCATGTGAGGCAGGGGCCGTGCAGCGTGATAGAGGGGCACGAGGGGTGGGGACAAGGACACACTGCAGCCGCCTCTGGTGTTCAACAACTGGGCCTCATTCAGAAAAATCTCTTCTTCCTCAAAACCTATTGCTGAGATTCATATATCGGTGCTGGGCATTTGCAGAAACAGTTTGGCCTTTAGCAACACATGTCGCTTCTGTCCTGAGCCGCGGTGTCCCCACTATTAAATGGGGTCAGTTAACACCTGCTTTGTGAGGTATGAAAGTTCCCGGGACCAGCTCAGTGGCATCAGCGCCCTGTCCGCGGCCCATGAGCGATGGGTTCTCCTGCATCATTTGCATGATGTAAACATTCCACGATAACCACCGACAAAGCTCCCTGTGCCTTTGGATTTCTCCAGCTGGTGACACGAATATCTAAGTCGGTGCTGCTGCTAAGTCTCTGCCCCTCATAGCTGAACTCGAATGAGCCAATACTAACCTTGTTCCCTTCTGGAATCCAGCCCGGGGCCACTTTCTATGGTGTTTCTTTCTTTTTCGAGTTGGTGGCCAAATGAGGGTGTCTCTGAGGGTTCCAAAGCAATCAGAAGAGGGCATAGATTTATGGTAACAACCAGCTTTTTCTCTGTTTAACGAAGTCATCCGTGTTTGTGGTAGACAGTTTAGGAAACGCAGACCATTAGAAAGAAGAAAATCAACACCGTCCACAGCCCACTTCCCAGACGTGACGAGAGACCCTGGAAGCCCCTTGTTGAACCCAAGTTCCAAACCCACCAACAGGATGAAGCTGCAGCTCAAGGTTTTCAGTTGCTTGTCTGTGCTTTTACCCCGAGAATTTCGGCAGCCCACTTAGGGATGACGTTGCCGTTCCCGGTTTGGCTGGTTGAAGAAGAGAGGAGGTGTGGAGAGCACAGAGGGTGCTTGTTCGTTTGTTCGTTTGTTTTCTGAGAACTTGGATGGAGTTGGAATAGTGAGCAGCGCTACCACTGATCCCCAAAGCATACTTCGCCCTCCCCCAACACAAATTAGTTATTATTTTGTGATGTTTTTCAAGAGCATGAGCTTTTGTTTTCCAGGAAATTGGCATGCTGGTGGTGAGATTACGAAGATTCTAACGGGTTTTGGAATATGAACTTTCGTTCATTTTAGCACAGGGTTTCTCAACTTCAACACCGTTGACGTTTGGGGCTGGGCAGTTCTTTGTGGTGGGGGCTGTCCTGTGTGCTGTAGGACGTTTGGCAGCGTCCCTGGCCTCTACCCACTAGATGCCAGCAGAAATCTCTCCTCCTTCCTGCTTTTGGTCCCTCCTCCTAAAAGGCAACCAAAAATTGTCTCCAGACAAATGTCCCCTGGGGGACAAAATCAGCACCCCAAGAGAAAACACTGTTCTAGAGAGTCCCGGGAAGAAGCACCCTTACGTCTCCCCAGGCATAAACCGAGCCCAAACTATACTTTATGATACTGGATTATACACAATGGTGTTTTTAGGGGATTGTACCTGAGAGACTAGCTGATTAAGTAAGGGAGCGAACAATACTAATAAAATTCACGTTCTAGTCCATGTGGTTGGTATTTGTGTGTGTACTTACATCGTAATATCCATTACATTTAATTACAATTAGCATTGCATTACATTTAATATTATGTTGCTAATTTTATTTAACTAAAAAAATGCTTTTGAAAAATTCCAGCTTTTTATTTTTTTTGATACAATGATCAGTTTCCTGCCTGAGGGATACTATTACATATCAAGTATAAAGAAAGCTTTTCCAACAGACCTGAAAAATGTTTTCTGATGAATAGAAAACAGCTCTCTAAGAAGAATTGTTCCAGAGCACCGCAGATGGGGATGCCCCACGGGAAATAAGGACGGCCGTAGAGACAGTTCAAAAACAGGGATTACATTTTATTCATTCACTGGGCAAGCGATTTTTATGAGCGTACACCAAGTGCAGAGAGTTTACAGTAGGGAAATGTCTAATTTCTTACAAATGGAGAGGTGACCTCCTTTGAAGAAGTAGGAAACTTTCTATACTTCAACTTGTCTGAGGGAATCCAGAAATGGAAGGACATTTAATGCAATTGGACGTGTAAGGCTTGTCTCTTGGTCAAGCTCAAAAAATCATCTGGTAGAAAACTCTTACGTAGTATTGTGTGTGAGTGTGCACGTGTGTGCACCCGCCATGTGTTGAACAGGGGCACGGGCCGTTTGCTCATTTATTACTTCCCACTTTGCTCTGGAAGCAAAACTGATTGGGGATTCTCAAGATTATTATTATTTTTTTTACCACATCCCTCTAGAAATTAATCCACTTTTACTAAAAAAGGGAGAGAAGAATGAATGCATCACCTCTATTTTCAGCCAAATAACACATTTCGTTATAAATACTGCATATGTCTTATAGAACATTTGGTGAATAAAGTGTAAAAAAGAAAATTAATATCACACCTAAATCTGTCACCCTGAGATCATGAGTATAAAAAGGTTGGTCCATTGCCTTCCAGTCTTTTATTTTTTATTTGTGAGTATGTACACACATTTTAAAACCAATTAAGATTATATTTTTTCAGCGTTTTCAGTTCCATTTCAACTCCTATTGTATCACGAACATTCCCCCCCAGGAAATGCGATTTTTAGAGAAAGAGAAGTCACTGACGGTGGCTGAGGCGCAAAAACAGGGCGGCCAGGGGTGGCTGCGCAGGTTGCGCAGTGCACAAACCTGGGGCATCGCGATGTGCAGGCTCTACCTGAAGAAAGGCGTGTGATTCTGGATACCTTGAAAATGGACCTGCACACATTTACAGAGAACCGGGCCATGATGTACCTTCCGAACACGGATCCAGAGTCGCTGCTTCGGGCCGGAGTGGAAACAGAATTGACCGCAAAGAGGCTGGAGGAACTTCGGGGTGACGGAAGTGTTCTGACCAAGGGGATTGGGGAGGTGCCTGCACGACTGTCTAAACTGAAGCTCATTGAACCACACACTGAAAACGGGTGAATTTTATGATGTCTTATTTATACCTCAATAAAGCTGATTTTTTTTTTAAAGGAGAGAAGGACAATCCACCCCCTAATAAACAGACAGCCCTAGAAAATGGACCGTTACTGCTCCTACTTCACAGACCGGAGAGCCGGGCTCGGGGAGGGCCAGTCGCTTCCGTCAGCTCGCTGTGACGGAGGGGGGCGGACCCTTGCCCTGCTCCTGGCCAAAGCGTTTTCTCTCAGCCCCTGCACCCCCCGCCTTGGCGTCAGTCCCCACTCAGCGTGAAAAGCTGTCGACCCAGGAGTGGGTTTTTCACAGCGGGAGGCCCGACACCCTGGCATCCGGGGCCGTGTCTTCTCCCCTTTTCCTGTGTCTGCTGTCTTCAGACCGGCCCGCTCCTGCCCTGCTTTCCAGCTTGGGTGGCAAACACTCGAGTCCCCTAAAATGGGCTTAGCGGTGCAAAAACGGGGAACCCAGGCCCCACCCCGTAGGCTGCCCTTGATCTAAAGCGCGGCGGTGAACGCTCCTGGCACCAACAGCACCGTCCCCTTTAGGTCGAGCGTTTCCCAGGGTGACTTTGGGATGAGTTTGATTTATTGGCCGTGTTTGAAGGGATCCTAGAACAATGCAGGGCTCCTGGTGGCTTGTCTGAAAACATGCTCACACACAGAGCCACCAAACCCAACTCTGAATCACCCTCCAGAGCCAGAGAGGCGTCTTCAAAGTCACGTCTGCTGGGTTTCCAGCGAGACACGAGTGTGGGCTGGGAACCGGCATGGAAAAGTTGACTGGGTGTTATTGTCAAATGTGGCCATGGTTTTGAGGCCAATTTCATCTCCAAGAACCCCTTTTGTGTTTCTATTTTTCATTGTGTTGTCACTCCATGGGGGCTCATGTGAAGTCGGGCTTCCAGCATCCTCAGTCGGGGCGGTGAGAGCTTGCAGGTTGGTTCCCAGGGGGCCACGGCCGCGTCCAGGACTGGGCGGCTTTGGGGAACACGGGAGGGTGGCGGCGGGGCCCGCGGCATGGCAGGGGCACCCCTCACCCTGCTCCCCTGCTGCCCTCCTGCCCCTTCGCAGACAGTGACCAGCCACAGTCAACCCGGAAAGAACGGACTGCCTGGTTCTCACACGGCGTCATGTGCTCCTCATAAAAAGATCCGATGGATAAACACACGGTGGTACCGACAGACGATGCAGTGTCACTCAGCGGTAAAAAGAAACGAGCTATCAAGCCACGAAAAGACACGGAGGAAACTTAAACACGCACACTGCTGAGTGGAAGAAGTCAGTCTGGAAAGAACTGAAGGTGACCCACACGAGAGAGGGAGACGCCCGAGGATCTCGGGAGGCTGTTCCAGGCAGAGGAACAGAATTGGCAAAGTCCCAGAAGTGAGGACAGGCTGAGAGAAACGACAAGGAAGCAGAGGGAACCAGGAGAAAAGAGTAACTACCAAAAAGGGCTCGCTGTTAACAACCACTGTCATCAGTCACATTTAAACAGAGCAGGAGCGTCTGTTTTCCCACATTTTACCCCTCCTTCTCCACCCCGTCCTGTTCCCTCATAACTACCCAGATTTACGGGTAATCTTATTTATGTGGGATCCACAGGGAGTCTCACAATTCAATTACTGAGGTTCCGCGTGAGTTACCTACTGCTGCCTGACAAAACACCCCCGAACTTAGTGGCTTCCAACGACAATGAACACTTACTGTCTCACACAGTTTCTCTGGGTCGGGGTGTCTTCTACGGCTGAGGTCACCTGAGGCTTTGCCGGGGGCTGGGGGATCCATTTATAAGAGGTCCACTCATGTGGCTGCCAAGCGGGTGCCGGCTGTTGGCAAGAGGCCTCCGTCAGTCCTCTCTATGCCGGTGTCGCCACAGAGGTGCTTGAGCGTCCTCACAACATGGCTGCTGGCTTCTCCCACAGCAAGTGATCCGAGATAGCAAGGCAGAAGCCATGATGCCTTTTGTAACCTGATCTGGGCAGTCACACGCTCCTGCAGTATTCTCCTGGCCATCGGCAGGCCGTGACTCAGTGTGGGAGGCACCGTGCAGAGGTGGGAACACCCGGAGGCCAGGATTGTGAGGCACCACGTCGGAGGCTGGCTACCCTGGGCTGTGAGGCGCCACGTCGGAGGCTGGTTACCTTGGGCTGTGAGGCGCCATGTTGGAATCTGGCTACCTTGGGCTGTGAGGTGCTATGTTGGAGGCTGGCTTCTATGGGCTGAGCTCATCTTCTCCCTGCTTGGGCAGGACTCAGTGGATCACTCTGGTCAGTGACAGAATCCTGAGTGCTGTCCTCAGCCAGGAAAGTAGAGGCTTGTCTTTTGGCTTTGATGTTTTTTGCCTTACCTCATGCCAAGCAGTTTCCTTGCACTTGGAGACCTTTGCTGCTCAGATCCCACCCTCTGTCTGAGCCAACCTGAGGGACCAAAGCAAGCTGATCTAGTCCCTGAGACAAGAGATAGAAATTTATAACTGAAGTAGGAAGTACAGGAAATTAATCTGTCTGGCAAAAGGCTGTAAAGTAATTCTACTGCCAGACGCAGAATCTGCCATGGGAAAACAGATGGGAATAATATACAAACATAGCAAATGCCAAAAGAATCAGGAAAGGCAACTTGTAGCTATTTAAATAATTTTCTAAATTTTTTTTTTTTTTTTACTGAGGCTACACAGAATGCCAAAACAAGCGGTGTGAGTGCAAAGCCTTCTGTCAAAACCCTGTCTGCATGTGCAGACACCGTCAAAAACAAGGTGTGACCCCTGGAGATCGTGTCTGGGAGTCAGTCGGTGGTTTCCCAATGGATGGGCACAACCGGCAATTCATGCAGGAACTTGGAACCCTCGTGACCTGACGCCCGTCTGCGTCGCGAGGTTCCGTGCACAACACTGGCTGGGCTTCTGCCTGCTGTTTTGGCACCTCTGCCATGGCCCACCAGAGAAGAGGAAGTTTGATGTTTGTGACCAAAGACAAATGCAGTTTTTAAAAAAGCGGTGTCTGAGTTAGTAAGAGCTCACTAGAGGCCAATGGACCTGGGATACTTGCGACTGCAGTCAACTCCGCAAACATATTTTCCTGAACGTGTCGTGTTTGTCATATGCAACCATAAGAAGAAATGATTTCGTTTTAGCAGCCTGTGCACTGCACACTGCTGTGTGCAGTAAGAAACGGTAATGATGAGATATTAGCTGCATTGAGAATATGTCATATTTGGCCTCCATGACAAGGTAACTCTCCGTTCAACTTGGAGAAGGTGAAGGGGTGGTCGGGGGTATTGAAGGGGTCCTTAACTTGATCCAGAAAAAGGGGGGATCAGTCTCTGGGGGAACTGACACGCAAATAAAATGTGGAGAATGAGTTAGGGTCGGCA
This sequence comes from Avahi laniger, assembly GCA_963575035.1. Classification (NCBI taxonomy): domain Eukaryota; kingdom Metazoa; phylum Chordata; class Mammalia; order Primates; family Indriidae; genus Avahi; species Avahi laniger. The sequence continues at coordinate 55,298 of CAUYSK010014310.1, read as the reverse complement.
GGGAAAGGAGGTGCCTCTTATTTTCCTCATTACAGGGGTGAGGAAGGGGAGGTAGACCCTGCACCCCGGCTCTGCCGCCTGACGTACGGTTCCAGTCTTCCGGGCGACCGTCGGCCCTCAGTTCACAAACCTCCCAAACCAACGAGTCACGTTGGTTATCTGTTATTCACACGTGTCAGAAAACAGGTTTAAATGAAAAAAGACGACACGTGAAATGCCCAGCACCTGGCGCTTTCTCAGGACGTGATCCTGATCACAGCACAGCCGCCACCATCATGAGAAACAGCTGACACCCCAGTCTTGACTTGCCCGGCACTGACCTCAGCGTCTTGCCCGGACTAACTCACTCAATCCTCACCTCCACCCCAGGAAACAGGTGATGTCACTTCCCCATTTTACAGATGAGGAAACTGAGGCCCAGAAAGGTTAGGTAACTTGTCCAAAGTCGTATCTGCAGTAAGTGGCAGAGCTGGGACGGTCCATCTGAGAACTGGGTTTGCCATGGCGATATCCAGCCTCCATGGCCCTGTTTGGTACTTCCCTCTGCTGTGTCCTCCAGAGATGGAACTATCTTGGCTGTTCAAATGAATCTCCTTCACAGAGGCACTGGCAGTAGCTGGACAGGAGTATTAATTAGGTCAACATCTTTGGTTGATCATTTGGCAATGTCTGGCCTATCTATAGATCTCTGGGTGCCTGGTAAGCACCTTTTCCCCACACCCAGTAATGGGACTTCCTGGAAACTGCTCTTCAGATGTCCTCCGACAATGATACATGTGCCAGGAGATTTGCTGTTTTCAAAGCAAGGGTATGGGAGCAACCCAAAAGGCCATCAGTATGCTTAAATTAGGTCAAATAAATTGTGGGACGTCCGCACCGTGCAATACTCTACCATTCTAGAAAACAACAAGCATGTTCTCTACATACTGACTCAGAAAGATTGCTGAGATATATTGGGTACAAAAGCAAAATGCAGAGTAGAGTGTGCACCACAGCAACACTTTGTGCTCAGAAAAATAGATGTAAATGCTCCCGTGTGTAAGAAACACGAGTGATCTCAAGGGTGGGGGGTACCAAAGAACGTAGCAGCGGGGGTTTAACCTGTCTCTGTGAAAGGAAGCAGAGAAGTTCGTGGGCTGCGGGGTTGGAGAAAGGCTCACACTTCCCTGAGTACCCTTTCGTACGGCGTGTGAGGTGGTATCATGTGCACCTACTAACAGACACATGTGCCTGCGTGTTTTTTGAAAAATATAAAAAAACACAGTGACAGCTGGGGGGTGCAGAGATGCGTCTGGAAGCACATGGGGAGATGAGAGCACGTCTCGAACGCAGGTGTGGGTTTGCGATGCGCCATTTCCCAAGGGCGCCTTCCTTTCCATCACCCGTGTTTGGTGACCCCTCCACAAGCCTCCTCCGCGGGCAGGCTCCGGCCTACATTGAGATGACATCCGTGTCCTCCGAGGCTGCCAGCTCGGCCGAGCCTGTCTCGCCTGCTGCCCCGAGGCCCTCAGGAAGGGTCACTCGCTGTTCCCTGCGATCACAGTGCCCCTCCGCGCTGGTGTCCACAGCCATTAAAAGAAATATCCCCGGTGGCTGCCACCCTCGCAGGCGGCCACGCTCTGTCCAGAGGGTAATGTGGGGTTCTGTTACTCCACATGACACCTTGATGTGGGGCAGAGTCCCACGTCCCCCACGGCCTGCCCAGGCCGGCTGCAGCTGTCCTTTGGCTTCCTTTCCTCCTGCACCGATGCTCCCCTGGGAGGGGCCAGGGTTTTTCAAAATGAGGCGTTTGGAGGGAGGTACAAAAGCACCACTTCGAGGAAGGACGAGGCCTGGCCAGGTGCATCAGGACAGAACGGGTCCTCACGGGGACACAGAGCTGGGCTGGGATTCTCCCAGAATCGGTCTCTGAGACACCAGACCACCACCCGTGCTGTGTCCGACTCTGCTCGGGCCACGTTCCTCCTGTTTCACAATCTTTCGGGACTCAGAGTCCTGACGAAGGTTGGCCACCGGGCCAGGGGCTTTCTGCACGTGCCAGGTCGCTAGGAAATAACCGTAAGCGGTGGGCCGTGCTGAACTAGGGTTTGCCGCAGTTGGAAACCAAGGCGCAAAGGAAGCAGAGAATTGGCCACAGTCACGCAGATGCGGGTTGAGGGCGTGGAGCTGGGCTTTGAGTCCAGGTCTCACAGCTGCCCCCGAAACCCCATGGTCACCAACCTGGGACTCCCCAGCCTAAGAGCTCCTTCCTGCTCCGCCCAGAGGCCCCGTCAGGACGCAGCATGAGGCTCCAGGCAGCCACCACTGATCGGTACGACTGAAAGTCCTGGAGGACAGGGACCCTAACACGTCACACGGTGTGTGGCACTTGGTATAAGTATTTATGGAGGAAATGGAGGGAGGAGAAGAGGGAGGGAGGAAGGAGAGAAAGAGGGAGGAAGGAAGGAATATTTTCACCAATGAAATACGAGCACAGCTGAGAAGCGTCAGTGTGGGCCGAGGCTTTAGGACGCCGTGTGCCTCTTCCGAGCGTCCCCTTTTCTCCTGGCTGGAGGCAGACAGCAGCAGCCCAGCACATTCGCAGCCCCACGAAGGAGCCTGGGACCCCGAGTCAGCACATCAGGTAGAGCCACCTGCCGTCAGGAACATCTACCTTAGCCGTCACATGGGCAAGACGCAAACTGCTATTGGGTTGGAGCCACCCCACGCTGGGTCTGCTTGTTCCAGCTGCTCAGTGACCCTGCCTGTCCAGCAGGAAGACCCCTTGCCCCACCAGGGCCTGTGGCCAGCGGGCTGCACAGCCGCTCTGAGCTCTGAGCCCCGAGCCAATGTCTAGCAGTCGGATCGCTCGATTTCCCTTCCCACCCGAGCAGGGACGGACACTCTGCACCGGGCCAGGCAGGAACCTTGCTGAGCTGATGGGTTCTGGGTGGAGCTTTCAGAGGGACGCAGGCCACTGTTGAACTCCAGTTCTTTCTGCAAACGCGCCAGGTCTCCCAGCACCTTGGCATTTCCACACTGGAGTTTGCCTGGCCTCTGTCTCCCGGCTCTGCACCAACCAGGAAAGCAGCCGGCAGAGCAGCTGGCCTGGCTGGAGACTCCACCCAGGTGCTGCAGACGGGGTGGGGGGAGCCATCCAGTGACTGGGCTCCTCTGGCTCAGGGTCCCCGCTGCAGCCGCCCTACAGGTTGTGCAGCCACCCCGCTGACTCAGAGGCTGCCCAGCCTCCCGGTTCGCTGATTTTGCAAAATAACTAGTCCTGAGCTGCTGCATGTGTGCATTTGGGGTGTCTGGGCTTCCTGGGAGTGGTAGAGAAAGAGAGAGGACATTTAAGACAGGGTGGGAATTTCACTGACCAAACTGGTCCCCCCTCCAACTGCAAAATACAGTGCTGAGAGAATACTCCTGGGGAAGTTAAGCCAGCAGACTCTCAAACCAGACTGCCTGGGCTCAAATCCCAGGCCCATCACTTACCAGCTGTGTGGCCTGGGGTGAGTCACGGAGTCTCTCTGAGCCTGCGGATTATCCCAGGCCCTTCCTCATGGAGTTTTTGGAAGAGTCAATTGAGATAATGCATGGAAAGTGCTCGGCACTTACTAAGAACTCAGTTAATTTTTATAATCATGATTTTTAACATTATTATTCTCCTTGCATTTAATTCAACAAGGTTTCTAGAAGGCCTTCCCTTAAAGGATCTCTCACATGAGAGACACAAGGCATTAGAAAGTCCATGAAACTTGACGAAAGCCAAAAGGGGGTCTCTTCCTTTATCGCAGCACTTTAAAGATGTCATTACACTGTCTTCTGGCTTCCACGGGTTCTGAAGAGAGTTAGTAGTAACCAGCATGTAGCAGGCAGTTTTTCCTCCGGCTAATTTCAAAATTTTCTCTTTATTTTTTATTATATTGTGCCTAATTGTTGTGTGGTTTTTTGTTTGCTTTAATCCTTCTTGGGGTTCACCAATCATCTTGAATCTGTAAATGTATGGTTTTTTCATCAGATTTGCAACGTTTCAGCCATTATTTATTAAATCTCCTTTCTGCCCCGTTTTCTCTCTCCTCTCCTTTTGGGACTCACGTTACGTGTGTGTCAGACCTTTCAGTGTGGTCCCACAGGTTGCAGAGGCTCCGGTTCTATTTTTTCAAATGCTTTTTCTTTGTTTTCAGATGGCATAATTTCCACTTGTCTCTCTTCAAAATGGACAACTTTTCTGCCATCCCCAATCTTGTCGTTAAACCCCTCTAGTGAAGTTTTAAATTTCAGCTATTGCACTTTTTATTTCTAGAATTTCTGCTTGGTTCTTTTTTATAGTTTCTTGTTTCCCTGCTGAGTTTTCTTATTTGTTTATTACATGCATACTCTTATTTATAACCCTCGAGCTGGATTAAAATCCTTGTCATTTCAACTCTGGGTCAGGTTGGCTTTTTTCTTAAGTGAGGGTCACATTTTCCTGTTTCTTTGAAGGCCTTGTAATTTGTTATGGTGTTCTAAATATTATGAATTGTATATGTACAGATTCCAGATTCTGTTGTGTTCCTCTGAAGAACATTGGTTTTTTTAAATCCTACAGTTGACTTGGCTAGACTCAGACTGTAAAATCTGCCTCCCCCGCAGTGGGCCATGGCTGAAATTCTTGTTAAGTTCTTTTACCTTGCTAGGCTTTCTTAGAATTTTGCTGGTTTCAGGGGTCAGCTAGAGATCAGGACAGTTTATAAAAATAATTTAGGACTCCTCTCTGCCTCTCTCCTTTTTAGAGTCCCCCCTGCAGCTGTGATTTGGGAGGACATTGTCCCAGACTCCAACCTCTGGTTCTTCAGCACAGTGAAACGGTGGCCCTTCTGTCATAGCCTAGCCCCCCTGTTCCAGGGGTGGGTCCCGGGCTGAGACCCGTCCCAAAGGCTGGGAACTGCACAAACGGGGGAAGCCATCCCGTGCTATCCCAGCGCCAGTTCCCCTCCCGTTCCTGCCTGCTCGTGTTCCCTGTCTTTCAGGTAACTGTTACTTGTGCCTTGTCCACACCTGCGGTTGTTACCAGGAGCCGGAAGTCCCAGCATCTCATTTCACACTCGGACATTTCACTTCCGCCTGGGCTGAGGACTCTGACGCTCAGCACTCCTGACAGCCAGGTATCCCCCGATGGTGGACCTGGGAGTCACGGCCCACACGGAGGCTTCCAACGTCTGGCCTCAAATGCTTCAAAGCAGGAAATTCTCCCGGTATCTGGAAAGAAGAGCCTCTCTTTTCCAAGAGAGCACCCCAAAACTTAATTTTGGAATCCAGGGTCTGCAGTTTTAAGGCATCTGGGAAATATTTATGGGCTAAAAATAAGGAAGTTATCATTATTATTATTATTATTTTTGTCGTTATGGTCATTTTGTTTTTGTCTGGCGGCTGCCCCGCTGAGAGATCTGGTTTTCCTACTCGAGCTCCTTCTGCGGTTGTTTCCATCCCTCGCCTCTCGGTCTCCCCCTCCCTGGCTCTCTCTGCCTTTCTCGTCCACGTTGCTTGCCCAGGGGATGATTCGGGAGAGAAAATGCCTTTTGACAGGTGACAAGACAGAACGAACATCATGGCGGGTGTGGGGCCGTAATCCAGGTGGCGGGAGGGAGGAGCGATGAGGCTCAAAAACGAAAACAGAATCCGCTGCAAAGGAGGCTGCAGCTAGGAGTTTTGTCTCTCCTTGGATTTTAAAACGATTCTTAGGGGCACGATTCTCCAACACAGGGCTGCGTGGCTGAGCGGAACCAGCACCCGCTTCTGAATTCGTCCGAATGGGAAGGATCTGCTCTGCCACCCGCGGCTTTGAGAGCCTGGGTTTTGTAGGCTGCTCTGAGGGTTGATGGGAACACCTGCCTCGCAGACTGCTGTGCAGACTGCAAGACGTGCCTGGCCTGGGAACAGCTGACTCACTACTTACAGTGCAGAACACGAGGCTCAGAGAGGCCAAGTGACTTGCTCGAGGTCACACAGCTGATAAAAGGCAGAGCCTGGATTGAGACCTGGGTGGGGAAGACCCCCAACTCTAAGCCCTTGCCCATACTATGGTGTCCCCATAAAAATCAGCTTATTTTAACCTTTTAGGATCTCCAGCTGCTCTGAAATCCTCTGGCCAAGTCTCAGGATTCAGCACCGGATTCTGCGTTTCTGCCGTTACTCTGGATCTATCTTGGGGGAAGGACTAGTTCACGGTACCTGGCTTGACACGGTTTTGAGGGGATGCACAGCGGTGCTGCCTGTGAAAGGCTGGACACAGCCCCTTGCTTACAGGCGGAGTTCGGGGCTCTAACCCTGGGCCCGCCCTGCATCGTGAGGCTCAGCTACGCTCATCCTTATTTTCAGCAGTTGGCACCGGGAATGGAAATACCCAATAGGTGCTTAGTAAACAGTAGCTTAAAAACGCCCAAGGTCTCCCTCCTTGTTTAGCCCCTTGTAAGGGGCAGAGATGGGGCTGCTCGAGCCTGTCCCTGCTGACCCCTGCGACACCGGCACCCGCGGCTAGGGAGACACTCCCAGGGCCTCTTCCTAACTCCTCAGCCCCCGGGGCCTCCCCTGGAACTGGAGAGCCCCTTGTTTTGCAACTCAGGAAAAGCGACTGTCGGGGACAGATGAGAAGGAAAGGAGATGGTTTCTGGGCGCCTGCCAGGCCCGTTGCAGTTGGTGCTGAGCCTCGTTTTTCCCCCAGTCCTCTTCCATTGGTCTCTCCAGTTCTTTTCTGGAGGAAAGAGGGTCCACGAAAACCTCTGGGGTGAAAAGCAGCAAGTCGAGGTGGGAAGAGCACCTTTTTACGGGCCCTGCCCAATGAGAAGAGCCCAGGCAGTTGCTCTGAAATGCGGGCTCCGGCACCATCCCGGCCTTCCCCTCGCGGATCTCCAGGTGCTGGGCTGGGTGTCTGTCAGGGGCTCCCTGCCCCAGGCTAGTGGACAGTCAGAGTGCAAGGCAGAGCCAGGAACTTGTTCAAGATGTGACCCTCTCCCAGCTTAAACATGGCGTAAGAGCCCTTTTTGGCTTCTGGGGATCTTAGGACGAAGGCCAGCACCTTAGCTCCGTGCCTTGGGCCACGTCCTCCTGTTCTCATCTCTTCGGTGCTCACTGGCCGCCTTCCTGAGCCGCCACATCCCCCATTCCTGCCACAGGACCTCTGCACGGCCCACCCCTGCTGCCTCTGTGCTGACCCCGGGAACTCTCCCGGAGCCCCTGGTCCAACTCAGCTGCCAAAGTTCTTCCTTCCTGGGCCCACGCACCCTCCTTCTAGCCACTTCTCTTGGTGCGAGGTCTCTGAGATGATTTGCTTAGTGTCCACAGCCCCTCCCGCCCAGGAGCTCCCCGAGGGCAGGGACCGGAGCTGTGCTGACCCCTCTGCACCCCCGGTCCCAGGCCGCTGAGCAAGATACTCCCTGGTTCAGAGCCCAGATCTGGAGACCCACAGAGTGCTTCCACCAAGGCCCCACCGAGCACTCACATGGCGAACGATGCACCTCCCTGGGTGTCTGTTTCCTTGACCATAAAATGGAGCTAAAACTGTACCTCTCCCAAAGGGCTGTTTGGAGGATGAAATGAACAACTGTGTGTCATACCCTTGGTGTGGCGTCTGCCATTCATTCAACAAATACTCAGGGAGCACCTACTGTGCACCAAGCACAGTTTATAAAATAGACCGTGCTTTTGTGAGATTCCCCCAAATTGTAGACATTTCCCCTAAAATCAAGAATAGTGATAATATACGACAGATGTGAGTGGTACTTCATAGATGCCAACATTCATGGTTATCATGATCTTTGATGGCCATTTCCTGCCAGCCAGGGCCCTGCGCCCCTCACCTGTGCCGGCTGCAAGACCCGCAACAGCCCTGCAAGGGAGCTGCGTCTATGTTCCCGGCCTAGCTGGACGTCAGGGCAAGAATCTCGCCTTCCTTGCTGCGTGTATTCCCCTCAAACTCTCCTCCGAATCCCCCAGCCCCCTGGTAGCACAGAAAACCTCCTCCTGGAGTCTTCACACAACGTCTTGTTCAAGTTCCAAACTCATCCCCCATCATTTGTAATCATTTGGCAAATTTCATTTAAAAAGAAAATTCATTTAATGAAATGTCTCCGTTTAAATACCAGCACATTATATTTACAAAAATGTACCCATCTTGAATATATTTAAGCAAAAATCAATAAAGGTTAATAGCATATTGCTAGAGCGTCACAACGACAGAAAGCCAAATAATTCCTTTTGTAATTGAATAGCACCACTGGAGTGTGGGGGACTCAGCAACGACATTTCTACCATATCTTTTCAAATGGTGTGTGAAATTCAACCATGAGGCTGTGATAGCCACAGACGATTCGGATTTGACTAATTAGGTGAATTGTGCAATTTTCCATTTTTTAATAGGAAAGGGGGATGGCGAGGCGATTTGAGAGGGTTGGGCCGAGAGCGGTGGGGGGGAAGCATGTGAGGATAGCAAAGTCTTTAACAACAATGTAATTTAAAAAGGGGATTTAATTGGAATCTATTAGGAGACAAGCCAGCTGGTTTGAGGGACAAGATTAAAAATATTTCATTAATGCACACGTGACTTCAGGACTAGATGCGCAAGGAATTTATCATTTTCCTGAATCACTTACAGCCCAGCACTTTCTCCAAAGGAAAGAGGACTTACATCAGGGCTAAAGAAACTGCAGTTTTTTCTGGCCACTGTTACTGATTTTTTTCCCCCGAGAGGGCTGAATGTCTGTCTTTAAGCTCAATTTTCCCTCTTCCCTATCAGCACCTTGAGGGTTCTTTGGGAAACCACACCTTCTCTGTCCTTAGCCCTGCAGTTTGAGTCAATCTGGCCGGCCGCAGGGGGCTCTGATTGGCCATAACCCGTCAGCACCTTGCACCCCCGACACAAAGATTGGCCCTGCGAATAGGCACATTGCCAAATCCACACCCAGAAGACGTGAAGGACATGCACTATCTCCTCCAGCCAAAAGGGCAATGCCACCCCGGTGGCAGCCAGCACACCTGGAGCCTGGATCTTACAATAAAAGGAGCCAGGGCTTCTAGAAGAAACAGCTGATTCCAGGACTGGAGCAGGAAATATACAAGGTGAGCCCGGAGCATCTCAGAGTGCCAGAGACTAAGTAAGGACGTGCTCAACAAACGAACAAATCAGAAACCCCGAATAGTGGGGGCGTGTCAAAGGGACACAGGAGCCGACTGAAAGAGCGCCCAGTGGTCACAGCTGGAACAATTTGAGCAGGAAAGTAAAGTAGTATTGATGATAGCCGAAAGTTTAAAATAAATATATACGATCGATAAATATGTACTGATTTAGTGATACAAGTAAATGATTGAATACATGAATAAATAAATAAGGGAAAATAAGCAAATTTCCCATGCAGAAATATTCCAGATAGTTTATGTCGATGCTTCCCCCGCGAGGGGTGGAGCATAACGCCTCATACCCTAAGTGTGGGCCGCACAGGGTGACGTCCTTCCAAAGAATACAGCATAGGCGGGGAGAAGAGTCACAGTGGAGACGTGACAAACACCTCCGCCAGGTGGTCGAGGTTAACATCAGCAGTGACTTGCTGTGGCAACAGCATGCACCCTGATATGGCGTGAGGAGAAGGGCATTTCCCCTCTGGGGCTCCCTCCCCAAAGCGTATAACCCCAGTCTGTTCATGGGAAAATGTCAGACAAACCCCAACTGAAGGACAGTCTACAAAATCCCTGACTCCTCAGTGCTCCTCAGAACTGTCCGGTCTCCCCAGACAAGGAGAGTCTGAGAAACTGTCGCAGCCCAGCAGAGCCAAGGAGACGTGACCACTAAATATCATGTGATGTCCTGGACAGAAAAAGGACAGTCGGTAAAAGCTAAGGGAATCTGAATAAATGCAGGCTTTAGTTCATTATAAGGTATCAGCGTTGGTTCATGAGTTGGGACAAATGTACCACACTCATCTGAGATGTTAATAATGGAATAAACCGGGTGTGGAGTACCTGGGAGCTCCCTGTACTTTCTTTGCAATTTTCCAGTAAATCTAAAACTATTCTAAAATGTCAAAAATATTATTTTAAAAATCTGATATGAATAGATCTTTACTGGGACTTCTGGGAGAACAGAGCCCGCTTGTCCTGGAGCACTGCAGAAGCGCGAGCGTATAGTGTCTGCAGCTGACTCGCTATTTCGCTACCCGAAGGGGAAGACTAGCGCTGCCCGCAGCTGCCCGGCACAGCCTGGGGTCCACACACACTGCAGAGGGAAGAAAGGGGAGGTGCAGGGAAGTGAGGTACCGGGTGGCACAGCCACGAGCTGCTGGACCCAGCCTTGCCCGAGACTAACGTAATCCTTGACTTTTCTGATTCTCAGCGAGTAAATTCCTTTGTTGTTTGAGTGGGTTTTCTGCCGATGGCAACATAATGACGAATTATGCATCACTGAGAATCATTGCTCAGATTCTCTTAACTACTCCATGATCCCCAAATTCTGGATTTGCACACTCTGTGGTGTTCGGGGTGCAGATTAATCACCGGCAAAGCCTGAGCCGTCTATGCTTTGCGGATACTTCCTGCCGTTCCCAAGGGCAGACGAAGGCAGGTGCACGGGCCGGGGCTGCAGGGACCTCCAGGCTGATAAGTCTTTGGAGCTGGTCTTCGGTCCCCACCAAATAATCTCCCTCTTCTGTTGCAGGATAATTTCTGGGACATTCTTCTGACTGAGCTGGGACTCGAGCTCTTTGCGTCTCAGTTTTATGTGGTTTGTGGCTATTTGCTGTTTTACTTAGGGGCAGCTGGGGCGGGGCGTGTCTGCTCCAGACTCCTCTGGAAGATCACCCCCTTCGTGTCCCGCCCTGCCACTCATTGTGATATTTCTATTTGTTATTTTCTTTAAAGCTTTTCATGTAGATTATTTAACCTGGCGAAACTTCAGAAATGGAATGTCATTTGTATAAATAAACACTCAAGTATTTCTAAATTACCCCTGCTTCCCCAGGGAGGGGACTGTCTTTTAATCATCTTTAGCCTCCTAGTACTGAAGTCCCTGGTACAGTCCAGCAAGTCAATAAGTGAGCCAGCCTCTTGCTCCCTGTGCACGGGGACCAACCTGAGATCCGGTGGGCCAGGTACATGTCGCAGGCAGGATGCCACCCAAGGCTGACGGGTCCCAGAGCTTCCTGCTTCTCTGCACCTCTCAGCACTGCCCAGCACTTGCCTTCCGGAGAGCTCTTAGAGGAAGGGAGAGTCTTCTTGCTTGAGTAGTGAATGACACCCCAGATCCTTGCTAACTCTTTGAGCCCAAGCTCTTGGGAAGAGGGGCTAATGGCAGTTGAAAAGCCAGCCCCACTAATACCTAGGATGGGAACTGCAGGGCTTTGATCAGAGCCTTCTAATCTCCTTGGCTACAAAGGAATGACAGTTTCTCCCCAGGCTGTTGGTCAAACCATTGCAGTTTTTGTGAAAGGTGTGACCTCACACTGGAGCCACACACCTGCCCTTTCACCAGGTCTTTCATGTTCTTTCATTTAGCTGCACAGGGTTCCAAAGGTCACCTTCACCCGCTAAACTCCTGATGCATAAAATCCCAAACTCTGCAATTTTCTTCATTTCATTTGCTCTAAAGGTCCCATTAGCTCCTGCTTTGAAGGAATCCATCCTTTCACTCTGTTGAGTGCCTACCATGTGCCAGGCACCGCAGTAGCACTGGAGACATGGCTGCAAGACAGGCAAGGTCTGCCCGAAGCCAGGGGTTCCCGCTTTACGCCTCAACTCTGCAAAAGGCCTCCTGGATATGCAAAGACGATAGGTCTATTTCCATTCAAATATTTGTCAGAAAAGTTTCCCCCCAATTTTATAGTTGCATGGGCTAGAAAAGGTCCAGGAGAGAGCCCTCATTTTGGGACAGGGGAACATACACCTGGGCAGGTGCACACAGTCAGTGGACTATCCCACAGTGCTAGGATAAGATGCCAAAGTCGACAAGAAAGGCAAACATCTCTTATGGGAAAAGGTAGCCTTGCAAATTCCTTAAACGTTCTTAGGATCCTTGGTTCGGCACCCAGTCCTGGGTGCTAATATGTGTACATGAGTGTATAATGTTGTCTCAGTTTTGTGCTGCTGTAACAGGATACCTGGGGCTGGGTAATTTATAAAGAGCAGAAATTTATTTCTCATGGTTCTGAAAGCTGAGAAGCCCAAGATCAAGGTGCCGGCATCTGGCAAGGCCTTCTTGCTGCGTCACCACGGCGGGAGGTGAAGAGCAAGAGAGGGTGGGAGCACGAGCAGAGTGGGCCGAACGTGCCCTTCTATGGCAAAGCCACTTCCTGGGTAAGGGCATCGGTCCCTTAGTGAGGGCGGAGCCCTCATGGACCAGTCACCTCTTAAAGGCCCCACCTCTTAACGCCGTTATAAAGACTAAGCAATATTGCAAAGAATTAATAATGCAGAAGTCACTGTACAGCATTTTCTCTGACGACAGAAAGGGTGCACAGAGTGTTAGGATTCCAGGATCACCTCTGCTCGGGCTCCCTGTGGGTCACCTTCGACTCTCAGTCTGGCAGCCCCAGGAATCCTGTTAAGCCAGGTGGAATCATCCCTGCCCCACACGGCCTCCCCTCTGCTGCTCTTCCCGCAATGTGACCGCGAACACTGCTCCAACCCCCAGCGTTTCTCAGCCCCCTCCCCTGCTAACTTTTTTCTGGAGAACTTTCCACTATCAGACGTTCCCTATTTTTAAAATCTGGCTTAATGGTAAGCAGCACGAGGACAGTTTCTTGCCTTTTTGGTTGCCTGATGCATGCTCAGCGAGAAATGCACTTGGCACTTGGTAGGAGCGTAATCAGCCTTTGCTGGATGAATGGATGAATAAATGAATAAACGAAATAGTGCCGGTGCCCAGTGGCTTATGAATCAGAGTCAGTTCAAGCCGTTCATTCAAAACGTAGCACCGGCTTTCTGGATGCTGTACTGCAGTAAAAACTTTGCTTGCACCGCAGCAGGGGAGAGCGTCACTGTGTTATCAGAACAGAGAATTTGTGTCGCTGTGGATTGACTCGTTGTTCTGGTTCTATTTTTGCTTTTCCCCACCTTGGAAACGAGTACCCCATCACCACAGAGCGTGGCACCTGCACATCCCTGTGTGACACTCCGAGCTCTGAGCCTCCAGCCCCAGCCTGGTCGGTAAAACCCGTGTTCGAGGAATAATAATAACCCAACCAGAGAACGTTTCTTAAATCAGAGTCGAGGCACGTCTGTTGGCCGAGGAGTTCGTCCAAGTTCTTATCGATGGAACCAACACAGTAGCCTGCTCGTGCATAGCGTTTCCAACCCTGGATGTAAGTTGTTTATGCTTTTTGGTAAGTTTCAAATATTCCCTGTTTTAATTTTTTTCTCCAAGACAAGGCTCTGCCAGATGTAGCCTGGCTGCTTATAAAATGCCATTCCCATTCGTTAAATATCAAAGATAATAAATATCCTTGCGGGATGTAACAACAGCAAAGCTAGTTCACGGACAGTAGCACAGGCAGTGCCACGGCAGGCACCGGATAAACGTCAGCCCTCGGCAGCTGCCTGTTCACGCACAGCTGCAGAACCGGTAGCCTTGGGGGAAGGGGACAGCCTCTCGGTAAGTCCTACTTTCGGCACCTGAGAAATGGAGACACACTTAGTGCCTTCTTCCATGGGCTGTCGTCAGTGTGACATGAAGTCACGCCTGGGAGGCAGCTGTCCGAGAGCTCCGAGCACGTGCTCAGTGCACAGCCATCAGCTCCTGCTGCTGTCGGTGTTACCTTTGACTCGAGAAGAGGCGAGCCGCTGGGGACCGGGATGCCCAAGCACCGGCACTGCTGTCGCACTGAGCGGATCAAAGGCTTTGCCTGTCTGGCTTGACTCTTGTCCCCCAACCGGCTGTGAAGGGGACTTGCGGGCTGGCAGGGCCCCAGGTGTGCTGGGTCTTCCCAGGTAAGCCTCCCTGCAGCAGACAGCTGGCTGAGGTGGCCCACGGGAAGGGTGCTCAGGACCTCAAGCCCCCCTGCAAGGCCCGGAGCACAGGGAGCCTGAGGGCCCTTTTGTGAGGTTGACTCCGGCCTTCATATGGATCCCAGAGCCAGGTGCAGGGTTCCCAGGACAGTCCGGAAATGTCTAGAATGCTCACTGCTTCCAATGTTAACTATTTTAAATAATCTCTGGAGTTATTCTGAATGATCAGTTACGCATAACCATTACATAGCATCGTTTATGAAATCAGCAGAGGTCCTCATAGTTGGAGAAACGCTAATGAGGGAGGCTCTGATTTACATCATAAACTGGACAGGTATTTTCTGGTCCTCTGAGTGGCTTGACCTCCCCGCTCCCGCACCACACCCCCAGGGGCGATTTGCATTTGTAAGGAAACTCTGGGCCTCTTAAGATCTTTCTCTTTTGACAATGAATTGGCATTTGCTGCTCTGCTATGGTTTCAGGGACTGATTGTCAAAAAAACTTCAGCGCCATCGATCCACATATCAGTGGTGGATAAAATATCAGACAGTTACTGCATAAGTGTGTATGAAAAAAATCCTTTGAAACATGCTCGCTCTTGAATTAGCACCATCCAGGGTGGGGAGTGTTTCCACAGAGTCTCACAAACAGCAGGCGACCTGCCCTGTTGGGTTTGTGTTCACCGTTAGTTAGGTCTCAGTGGGGGTCAGAACCAGATCAGTTTTGAATATGTACCGGGTGAATGAATATTAAAATATTCTGTATTTCCTGGGGATTTAGGAAATCACAGTGGCGTGGGAGAAGATAGCCAGATCTTGGAACTTGGGCCAGGTCATTTTCAGTGGCTGCAAAGAAAAGTGATTTTTTTCCCCCTTAGCTGTAAATGTAGAATTGTTTCCTTTGGTAGCTGTGATTCTGTGGTCATTCTTACTTCAGTTGGAAAAAACCTTGCCTCTGTGAAGGTTGATGTCACCTCTCGGTGCGCCTGGGGCAAATGGTCAGGTACCAAACACGTCTTGCCCTGTTATCATCACACTTAAGTAGTCATAGTAGGAGTTATTATTGTTCTGTGGAGTGTTTAGTCTGTTCCAGGCACTGGGCTAAGCTCCTTAGGTACATTCCGTTATTTAAATCCACACGAAAACTCCATGAGATACAAGTGTCCTGGTGCAGGAAGGCTTACCGCGCAAACGGCTTATTTACATTCTTCTGATCGGGAAGCGGCAGGTGACCTCGTCGCAGGGAGAGCCCGCAACTGTCCATTCTTTCTTTTCTCACCCAAACGCGGGCACAGGGACGGGAGAGTGTGTTTTGGGTGCCTGTTGAGAAAAAAAGGAGATGCTCGAATGTCTGTTTTTCCTGGAGGACTCATTGGCCGCGGACAAATGTCCGTTGAACGACAGCACAGGAGAATATGGAGCCGCCGTCGTCCCTGTGGACGTTTCCCTGTAGCACGTTTGCTGACTCCTGTCCTAACGTATTACAGAGGGACCAGAAGTAGCAGCATCTTGGGAATGTTGTCTTGTGAGCATTAAACGCAATGCCGCGTGTGAACTTTCAGCAGTGCCTGGAAATAGCCAACGTCCAACCGATGTTCGAGATTATTATTATTATTTTTTGTCAATATTGCAGTCGTGGTTATATAAGGAATATACATGGTGTTTTTAGTAGTCTTTCCATCAGAACACCGTAAGGGTAGGCCGAGAACGATCCACTTGCCAGGTATTTCTGATTAGCCAGCTTCTAGACACCACGCGAGGGGAGAAACAGCTTGGAGGGGGGGAAGTAAAAAAGAGAACTGTCTTTACTGAAAATGACAACCCCAAACAGAAATGATGAAAAACAAATGTCTCCAAGTCACAGCATCATCCCGGCTTTGAATGGCACAGTGCTGTCCTGTTGCCATTTTCCCATCCCAGCATTGACATATTTTATTACTAATTGCTTCTTCAAACCTCATCAATGATCTTTTGCACTTTCTGCAAAGAAATGTTGAAAGCTTTTAATGAAGAAATTAATTATGTATAGTCTTGAATGCAAATTAGACTAATTAATTGTAGCATTGATACCCTCTCCTAGCACAAAATATGAGAACTGGCATTATACATATTTATAAGGCACAGTACATTTTGACAGATGCCTGCAGACTGTGATGAAAAGGTGGTCAAGGTGTCTGAAAGGGACGCCTTTTCTCTGACAGATAAATAAGGTTGCATTTCGTGAGAAGTTTAGTTTAGTTGTCAACAATAGTGACTTAGGAATGTTGAGACATGAAAACTTTGGGCATAAAATGGATTTTTCCCCAAATGGAAAACTTCAGGAGAGAGGAGGTGATTGGAATCAGGATTGAACATTTCCTGGGGAAATGCACGGGGCTGTTCTTGATTCCTACCATGCAATGGATAGAGGAGGCCAGATGTCCTCAAGAGCCACGTCTACCAGAGCTGGATGAATGAGTGGTTGGGGTTTGCCTCTTTCAAACTGTGCTTTGTTCCATGCAAGAGAATGGAGAATGGACATCTGTGTGAATATTACTTGGTCCTCAGAAATCTGTACTAAATAAAGACCTTATTGGAGAAAAATGGCCATACCGTTGGCAGTTTCTCTCATCAAGAGGTAGAGTTTATTTGTCCACCTCTTGCAACTTGGCTTCACCATGTGACTTCAGCAAGCATGATGCAAACAGAGGATTGACAAGTGCTTCTGCACTGGGCTTTGCCTTCCTCTGTTGCTGGTGAAAACCTTCTGCCACCATGGGAACAGCACATGGAGACAGGCCTGGCCATCTCAGACACTCTCCTAGACGTATGAGCGAGGCCATCCTATACCAGTCAGCCCCCACCAACCCAGCCAAGACCAAAAGACTGCCCAACCCACCAATAGAATCACAAGAAATTCAAAAAACTTGTCTGCGGCTTTATGCCATTGAGTTTGGGATGATTTGTTAGGCAGCAAAGGCTAACTGATACAACTTAGCACCAACATTCCAGAGCACTTTCTTCCGTATAGGAAGTAAGTGTTAAGGCCCTTGTTCATGAATGAGATACTGTTCCCCAGAAGGTCTTCCATAGATAAAGGCCAGCTGTGGAGAAGACCGACAATAAAGAGGTCAGTGAGTCCATACCTCGCCACAGACTGAAGGGAGACCTGGCAAAAGCGAGTGCGGCAGCCACGTGTCGCCTCCAACAGCCGCCTCCCCCGCCATGTTCTTCCTCCCTGGCCAAGCCCATAGAGGCTGTTATGGGGACAGAGGTGGCAAGGGCTCACTTTTCCAGCTTCCTTGGCAGCCAGGGATGGGTGTGTGACCCAATCCTGGCCAGAGGGACACAGGGAGATCTGCTGGGCTATCCTTGGAAAGGCTTCCCTCTCTCATAAAAGGAGACACTCTCTAGCGGTGTGGTCGTGTCCTGTGCTGGGCAGAATTCCACAGTGTCCCCTGCAAGACTTCCTGTTCCAATACCCAGAACTGTGAATTTGCTGATTTATTTTGCCCACGATGGTTTATATCACATGGCAAGAGGGATTCTGTGATGTAATTAGGGTTACTAATCAGCTGACTTTGTGTTAAAAGAGGGATTACCTAGAGGGACTCACTGTAATCACATGAGCCCCTTGAGAGCGGAGAGCTTTCTCTGGCAGATAGAAGGAGAATTCAGAGAGTCAACGTGTGTGAAGGACCCAATGCGAGAGAGATCTTCGTTACTGGCTTTGAAAACGGAGGGGCCTCATGGGAAAGACCTAAGCGTGGCCTCCAGGAGCTGAGAGCAATGCTGTCGCTCAGTCCTCACTTTATTGTGGGGAGGGCCTGTCTGTTCCCTTTTTAAAGGTACAACCTCACAAGGCCACAAGCATCTACAAGAGGCTGAGTAGTCAGCAGCAAGAATAGCAGGAAAAAAAGGTCACATGTCTTCACACAGTCATGGAGGGAAAACAGGCAGGAGATAAAGAGAAAGAGAAAAAAAGAGGGAAAGATAGAGAGGGGGAAAGAGAGAGAGTGAGGATTCTGAGCCTCGTTCCAGTCCCTTCCCCAGCCCCAGCTGCACCCCAGCCATCTGGGTCTCCCAGATATGGCCACCTCCTGCGGTCATTGCCTAAACTAGCTCAGTCTGGTGTAGGTTCCTTGAGAAAAGGCTGTCTGTCCAGCACGACATCCTCTGTCTGAAGAGGTAAGTTACAGACGATTAGCTCCGGCACAGCCTCAACCTGGCCCAACTTCCACCCAAATCTGTGTCTTCTAGTTTCGCCTCTGGCCCCCGACCAGAGCTACTCAAAGTGTGGCACGAGGTCCCTGTGCCCACATGTGAGCTGCTGGCTACGTGTCTTTTGGGAAATTGGGAATGAGAGCTGTGAAACTTGTACAGCGTTTTGACGTTGCACCACGTCCAAGTGCGTGCTCAGTGTCTCGTCTCGCTGGTCAGAAGCCACATCAGGGCACGTATTCGCTGAGAGTATAGACAGCTTAGGTGTAGCTGAGCTTGTGTGGTCGGGCCAGTAGGTGCATGCCGGGCTCCGCCATGCACAGTAGGACCGTTTATGGGTCTGTGACGTATTGACAATAAAAGGCACAGTTCTTTTCCACTGCAGCACACAAAGCGTGACCCCAGACCAAGGCACGTCGGGTTTTTCCTAACAGGTATCACGGTTCGGGGCAACCTTTTCAGTCTGAGCCACCATTTTCCTCCCTGGAACAAATGGAGGGGTGGCCACTAATTCCTTCCTTTCTTATAGGGGAAGCTCTTGGACCCCCATCTTCCTTAGGATCCCCCAGGCCAGGTGCAGAGGGCTCGCGTGCCACCATTTCTGCCCGGATTTCCGTGGAAGAGGATAGATTAAGAGTGTTAGGAGGAAGAGGTTACCCAGCCCAGCACTTCCCAAGTGGTGTTCTGGGCCCCCGGGGCTCCTTGAAAAGGGTCCCGCTAACGTGGGAGGCACCGCGCAGTGTCTCTCTCCTGGGAGTCGGTGGGAACGGGCGTGAAGGGGCCTGTGAAATTACTCGGATGCTCCATTTCAGCAGCAGGGAAACTCCGGCTCCAGCTGATGCTGCGTGCTGGGGATGGGGACCCTGTGCTCCCGAGTCTTCCGAATCTTCAAAACCTCTTTTCATATTTAATGTTGGCAAATAACGTACTTTTTTGAAAAGCGCCAGCCAAAACCGTAAGTGCTGGACACAAGCACGCCCAGGCCCCGACTGACAGCCTTTGTGTCTGCGTCTGTTTCAGTCCCTAAGGTGAGAAACAGTAGTCGGGGTTCATGGTGGGTTTATTCCGACGTTCCCCAATGGACCGGCTTTACGGGACCTTCCATGGAGCAGTAGCTTGTTCCAGTGTTTATCAAACGAGGGAACAACGGCGTTTGGCAGTTTATTACCCTGATCCTTAGCGTCCCTCCCTCTGTCTCCCCCGTTTTTATTTCACATGCAAACCCTAGATCTCTCAGATATCTCAAGCCCATCTCTCCCCTTCCTCCATGCCTCAGGGATTTAAGAGTTCAAAAAAAAATCGTCTGAACTGGCAAACCTGACCCCACGCAGCTGCCAGCCCTGCCAGCGCCCTCCTTGGAAGCCAGCTCTTCCGGAAGCAGTCGGAGGAGCCACACACGCTCAGCTCCCACCCCCTCCCGGGCACGTGTGGGAAGATGCCATCCGCCTCGTGGGGATCAGGACGACGAGTTTACATTGAAAATGTTCTGCTCTGGACAAAAGTAAATAAAACAAAACTTCGTTCCTTAGAATTAACGTCAATATTTATTTTTTGCATTGCTGACATTTTGGACCCCCCCACCCCACCAACCTCTGCCCGGTCTGGCTTCTGGTGACTGAGGTGCGCCTGTCTCTCAGCTGCACACTTGCTCCACCACCCTGAACCTGCGGAGCTGGGGCTCTTGATGGGCTCTGCCTCTTGTTTAGAAGTTTAGTGAAATTTCGCAGACTCAGTGGTTGGGATCTCCAGAGCCGGGGTCTGGTGGGCGCCCCAAGTTGACAGCGAGCTCTGGGCTCAGGGGGCATCTCTGGAGCCCAGGCGCAAGGGGGCAGGGCCCCCATGGAAATAATGACAGGAGGAGCCTGCCCTGCTCGGGAGCTGCAGGGCCCTCCCAACTCGAGCCACCCTCCTTTGCCACGACCCCCTCTGGCCACATTGGCCGCCTTGGGTGGCCGTGGGGCCAGGGCGGCTCCCTCTTTGTTAAGGGCCAGATGGCAAATATTTTAGGCTTCGTGCTTTGCCCAGAACCCTCCCAGCGCTAGCGCCGGCAGTTCCTTGTGCCTGATTCGGTTCCCAGCACTCAGCAGGCTCCATGAGTGTAGTCCTCCCCCCTGGGAAGGGGGCTGTGATCGTCCTCACGCTACAAATGAAGAAACAGAGGCCCACGAAGACTGGGGGATGCTGGGTCGCTGGGTCACACAGCAAGGAGATGACAGAGAGGGGACGTTAGCCAGGCCGGCCTCTCCCAGAGTCTCTCCCAGAGTGCCTGGCAGGTACCATTCAACCTGCTTCTCCTGAGGGTGTAGGAGCACCTGGATCGGCAGCCACAGATGGATTGATCTACTGAATTTATGCCACCCTGGGAAGGGAGGCTACCTCTCCACATGGCTGCCTCCCCCTCATCCTTCTCCTCTGCCTTAAAAACCCTCCCCCTCTAGACAGCCCCCTTCACCCAGCCCTCCCAGAGCCCTCCTCAGAGC
This sequence comes from Avahi laniger, assembly GCA_963575035.1. Taxonomy (NCBI): domain Eukaryota; kingdom Metazoa; phylum Chordata; class Mammalia; order Primates; family Indriidae; genus Avahi; species Avahi laniger. Next base: position 34,672 of record CAUYSK010014310.1, on the reverse strand, counting down.
CGGGTACCCCCCACCTGTACCCCCTGTAGGGCTCCTAATATCATCTGCAGGTGGACAGGCGGACCCAGGCAGCACTTGTCCTCCTGGGGCAGGAACAAAATTGGCCCATCACACTGACCTCCACGGCCCAGGAGCATGCTTGGGGGTGCTGGTGGCGGGGCACCCACCTAGTGAGCACTGCTGGGTTGAAAAGAAAAGTTATCAGTTCATTTTTACCACTCCTTGTAAGGGGATTCAGAGACCCTCGCAGAGTACATAAAATGCAAGAAGGAAACATAAATTAGAAGTCAGGAGGAAAAGAAGATAGGAAAGTAAGAGCAGGGATAGAATATGGTAGAATTAGGAAACAAAGCCAAGAACGAGGTTCTATAAATGTCTGTGGCAGACAGAATAACGGCCCCCAAAGATGCCCACATGCGAATCCTTGGAACCTGTGAACGTGTCACCTTACATGACAGAAGGACACTGCAGATGTGATTACAGTGAGGATGTTGGGTGGGGAGACGGTACTGGGTTATCTGGGTGGACTCAATGTGAGACGTAACCGTAAGCATCCTTGTGAAAGGGAGGCAGGAGAGAGACGGGGAGGGGGCAGGGAGGTTGGAAGATGCTACATTGCTGGCTTTGCGGACGGAGGAACAGGGCACCAGCCACACAACACAGTGGCCCCCAAGGGCTAGAAAAGGCGAGGAAACAAATGCTCCTCTGGAGTCTCCGAAAGAGATTCAGTCCCGCCCACACCTTGATTGGAGCTTCCCAAGACTTAGGACCTCTAGGACTATAAGGTAATAAATGTGTGTTGTTTTAAGCCACTAAGTCTGTGATCATTTGTTACAGCAGCCGTCGGAAACTAATACACATCAGTCTCTAAGCGGCTCTACGTAGCTGTCCAGCCAAAGAGGGAAGACCCTCCAGCTTTGTGACCCACAGAGTGCCTCAGGTGGAGGCGAAACAATGTCAGTCTGAACCCCCAAAAGGAATTCTTGCTGAGGGGCCTCATAACAGCGGCGTCTTCCCCGACAGGCGCTCGGATGGCAAGAGCAGAGGCCCCGGCAGCTCTGAAGGAGGCACTCGAGGGCTAGGGGCCTTCTCTGTCACCTTCGCCTTCAGCTTCCCTCCTGGACCACTGAGACGAGGAAAGACGATTTAATAACAAATTAGGGAAAGGAAGTCAACCCGAATGAAATTTTTTTTTCCTAATGAAAAACTAATATATAGACACAGAAAATGTTCAAATAGTACAGAAGGTCTAGAGCAGGGGTGTGAACTTTCTTCTGTAAAGGACCAGAAAGACCATATCAAAAGCAGTGTAGCCAGCGCATCACAAATGGGCCGGCTGTGTGCAAATGAAACTTTATTTACAAAAGCAGATAGCCAGCTGATTTGGCCCGAAGACTGTGGTTTGCCATCTTCTGCCCTAGACGATGAATTCGAAAGCACAATCTCCCTAGCCGTGAGCTCACTCAGGACTCATCAATTATCTGGATGATTTTGCCAACTCCTGATGTGAAGCAAAAATATAAGTCTCTTCTTTCCTCTGAGTCAACTCCTGGGACAGCTTCTTGTGTATCATTCCGGAAGTTTCTAGGCATGCAGAAAGAAGCAGCGGCAGCTCCCCAACCTCCCTGCTGATTTTGCACCGATGGAGGCACATTATACTCGGAGTCCCACATGCTGTTTTTCCTGTGATGAGATTTCTGAACATTCTTCTGTCCAGATGGCACCCGGAAATCTAGGAGCCACTTGCTCATGCCGGGCCACAGGGCCACGGCACATCCCCACGCTTTGGCCACCTCTCCCTGGAGAGGTGGTGATGCAGGGCAGGAAGAGAGCTGGGGTCCAATGTCGGTCCTGCCACACAGCAGTTAATGGTCCAGAGAACCCATCTGGAGCCTGCCGTTGAGCTTGGCCGAACGCCTTAGCGTCCTCATCTGTAATGCGGCAGCAACGACGCCCTAAATGGGCTGTGGGACATTGTTTCCAAGTGCTCAGCACATGTGCTTGGCGCACAGTAGGTGCTCTGTGATATATATGGTGGCTGCGAATATACTGTTGTGTTCTCCTGGGCACCTTGCAGGAGATGACAGTGATGTCACAAGTCCCAGCCTGGCTGCTGACTTGCTTGTGGCTTTGGGGAGGTAACTTTACTTTGGAGGTCAGACTCTTCACCTGGAAATGAGGTGATAACTATGGCTATTGGCTGTTGTGAGGGTTCAGTATACAGTTGCTAAATGAAATACAGTTCAGTTAAATTTGAATTTCAGATAAACAATGAATAATTTTTTTTTTGTATTCATAAGTCCTGAATTTGTGGTTGCTAAACCTGGCAGCCCTATTTCAGTAAGGTAACGGACGCATGCAGAACGCCTGGCCTGCCGTGGGGACTTCACAAAAGGCAGTACTTCTGCATGGTGTCAGTAAGTGGGGTTACTATGTTTTTGACTTCCCCCTACCCCGGTTGTTGTGAGAACAGGACAGAGTAAAAGCCGAGGCCACGAAGGCCAGCTTCCGGCCCTGACAACCATTCTTACTCTCGTTTCCATTATTCCTTGCTCCTCCCACGCAGCCTCTAAATTCCATGGGTGCGAAACGGAATAAAACCAGTTTCCCAGACCTCCTTCTTCCCAGGACACCCCTCTTCCCAGGACCCCTTTTCCCAGCATCCTCCTCTTCCCAGGACCCCTTTTCCCAGCATCCTCCTCTTCCCAGGACCCCTTTTCCCAGCATCCTCCTCTTCCCGGGACCCCTTCTTCCCAGCATCCTCCTCTTCCTGGGATCCCTCTTCCCTTCTTACACCCCAGCACCAGCCACCTGCAGCCTACAAAGCAGCAGAGATTTTATTTCATCTTCTGTTCTTTCATATTGCTTTATTTTATTTCACTTTGAAATATTTTTCATTTAATTTATGTATCTTTTAAACAAAAATACAGGCATACAATTTTAAAAGTCAAAGATACTCAAAATTTGTAACAATGGCAACAGCAGACTCTTTCCTCATTTCCACCTTCCCCAATCCCAACTCCCATTCCCCACAGCAAGCTCATTTTGATTCCATTTGCCGTTACTGTTTGTTGTCACTTTGTAACGTAACATACTTGTCATGCAATTTTATGCTTTCTCAGTTTTAAACGTTACCTTCTGATGTCCTTTCATGGCAGATGAGTATTCTTTTCTCATATTGTCCCTCCCCTCCCCTACACCTTCCTTCCCTCAACCTTCCAGCAGCGGCTTTAACCCCTCTGGGTTAAAAACACACCCAGAGTGTTCATTACTATGACTCCCTCAGTACGGGCCAGCCGCTGCCATGGCACACCTGTGTGCAGCTGTTTGCTGCAACCTTGGATCCAGGGGTGCCTTGGTGGTCCCTGTATGAGCTTCAGGAGGCCAAAGCCAGTAGGAGCCTTCAGCACAGAGCTGGGCCTTCTTGGAGAACCCTGGACGTCAACATTGGACGTTACTTCTAGTGATGTTTCATACACAGCATGGGAGCCCTGACAGGGATGGCAAGAAGATGGACCTTCCAACCATCACGTCTTTTGCCTTGTGTCCCAGACCACTCTGCCCTTAGGATGCCATAAAGCATTATTTTTATACATCCCACAACTATCTCAGGAATGACATGATAATAAAGTGTTATAATCATGTGTGTTGAAAGAATTGCTTTGCTAAATGTGTAAGGGAGGAGAGACTTTTCTTCCACCCCTCAGCTTCTGTGGCCAGGCCTGATAATTAACTGACAAAAACCAAATTAACAGGAGAAAAACATATACATTTTACTTGGTGCTAGCATTATTGTGTGTTCATGAAGGGTTTTGCATGTGAAAAATGAAGACCCAAAGAAACAGATAGGCCTGAGAGCTCATATATCACTTTAACAAAGAGCAATAAATTGTGGACACAGCAAGACAAAGGAAACAAGGTTTGGGCCAGGGGCAGAAAGTTCTGGGAAAGTGACTAGGAAGTATTTGGGAGAAACTAAATGGGAGGTAAGGGTTACTGTAGCAGGTGTGTTTGTATGGATTCATCTCAGCGTAGACTCCCCATCTCCAGCAGTAAGAAGGTTCTCCTCGCCCTGATACAGGGGAGGGAACTCTCACAGGAAACTTACGCTCTGCTTTTGGGTAGAAAGGGGAAGGTCAGGAAGCCCCCTTCCTGCATCTGCTTTTTTTCAATTGCCCTCAGCGCAAAATAATCAATATGCCAAAGTGGCATATTTTGGGGTGATGTATTCTCATCCTCTTCAAAAGCAAACATTAAAAATATTCCACGATTTTTTTTACCATATTTCTTAATATACTTGGAGTCCCAGAAAATGAATGAGGTTTGGCCAATCTTAACCTCCAAATATTCTACGGCAATGTCTGGAACCGCAAAAAATAAATGCTGTGGGTACACACGTTTAGGGGACAGGGCCTGGCTTTCGTCGGGTTCTCAGAGGTCCCTCAAGTCAAACCCCCTCAGGTTAAGCTTGGCTCAGAGAAACGCATTCACTTGCCCCAGGTCACTTGCCCATGATGGGGTGAGGATGCGTCCAGGCGGCCTGAGCCCATGTCCTGCACACTCGACCGCTGAGTCTACCTTAGAGGGGGCGAGGGGCTGTGCCAGTTTCCTGGGGCTGCTGTCACAAAGCACTGCTACCATGGGGGTTTGAAACAACAGCAGAAATTTACTCTCTTACATTTCTGGAGGTCAGAAGCCCAAAACAGGTCTCGCTGAACTAACATCGAGGTGTCGGCAGGGCTGCACTCCCTCTGGAGGCTCCAGGAAGATTCCCTTTTTTGTCTATTCCCCGCTTCTAAAGGCTGCATTTCTCGGCTCGAGGCCCGTTGTCCTCTGTCTTCAAAGCCAGCAGCATAGCATCTTGCCCACGTCATGTGGCCTTCCTCTGTGTCGTCAAAGCTCCCTCTGCCTTTATCTAATAGACACTTGTGATTGCATTTAGGGTTCACGGGGATAATCCAGGGTAACGGCTTCATGCCAAGATCCTTAACTTAATCACACGTGCAGAGTCCCTTATGTCATATAAAGTAACGGCACAAATTCTAGAGATTAGGACGTGGATATCTTTGGGGCCATTGGCCAGCCTACCACAGTCCTCCTCGGAGACTTGTCTCGCCCAGTCTGGGCCCTCACCATGGAGATTTCGTGGTAGCTGTGAAGGAGTCACTAAGCCAAGGGCTCGCTTGTCTCCCATAGGAGGCGGAGAATCCACCACCAGGATCGAGCAAATACCTCTCCGGCAAGACTGGCCCAACCCACGCTTGGAGGTTTTAAGACTCCAGGGGAAAGGGTGAATCTTGCCTCAGCACTCACGTTCTCCAACAGCCCACCGCCACTCAGGAGAGGCAGAGGGACACGCTTCCAGCTCTCACCTCTGCTAAGATGCTGGGGAGGACAACGGGCCTGGGTGGATGTGGAGGTGAAACCCTTGGCCTCTGTAGGCAGCAGGAGCAGTATTGGAACTCAGTGAGTCTGCCTGTCTGGTGCGTAGTCTCATCTCCCTGAGCCTCAGTTATCTTATCTGTAAAATGGGAACAATCAGAGTACTTGCCTCAGACAATTGCTGGTACATGGTGAAGTCACGGCAAATTTTCCCGTCTCAACTAACCAGTAACTCCATGACCCAGTCGCTCTGGCCACAGTCTTTATCACAGCCCCTAACACCACTGTCTTGTTTCCAGCCACACCGGATCCCTCAGCACATCTTCTTGGCTCTGCCTTCAACATACGCCTGCCATGGATACTACCCCTGCCCAAACTGCCATCATCGTTCTCTTGGGTCACTGCGAAAGGCCCCTCACTGTCCTCCGGACTCTTCTGCCCCCTCCCGACCTCTCACTACAATGCCGGTGCTGTCAGTGTGACAGCCATTAGCCCCACATGGCTCTTAAGCATTTGAAACGTGGCCAGTCCCAATTCAGACATGCCGTGAGTGTCAAACATGCACCGGATTTCAAGTACTCGGTATGTTAAAAAAGAATGTAAAATATCTCATTAATAAGGTTGTACATTGGTGACATGATGAAATGATAATATTTTGGATAGAATGGCTTAAATAAAATACATTATTCAAATTAATTTCACCTGGCTCTTTTTGTATTTTTTAATGTGGCTTATTACAAAATATAAAATCCCACATGCGGCTCACATTTGTGGCTCCTATTATGTTTCTTTCGGACAGCGCTGCTCCATAGCATCTTCTAAGCTTGAACTCGAGCATCTTTCGCCTGGCAGCGGGCAGGTAAGCCATTCGAGGGACTCTGATCTGCTTCAGGGAACCGCAGCAAAAACCTGTTCTCTGAAGACCCTATTGAGGGATTTAGATGGATAAATATTTACGGTTCTGAGGTTGCATTTCTAACGGCTCCAATATGCCTGCAGATTTTGTATAAACCTAATCATCGCAAAGCGCACTGTTTTCATTTTGACCGCCTTTTATCCTGGAGCCCCCGGTAAAGGAGCCGTGATGACATGTCCTTGAAGTGCTAGGCCCAGGCGGCCTGGGAAGTGACCACAGGTATCTGCAAAAGGGCAGGGTCCGGTTTGGGGCGTTCACTGGCAGTTGTGTTTTTGGAAATAATAGTAGTGTTTTTAATGGCCAAACTCAATTACTCTCCTAACCTGGCTACAGAATGAAAAATTAGGAATTCTAAGAGTCTAAGGCTAAACATGAAACCTCACTGCTCACTGCTCCAGTGGGACTCGGTGCGGGATTTTAAGTTGCTACTAATACAAATTGAGTCCGGCTATTGGAGAACAAGAAAACTTATCATTTGTTGTGGATGGTGCTGGTGAAAGCAGAACTGGGGGTGAGGGGAGGGTGTGTGTGTATGTGTGTCTGTGTGCTTTAAAGTTATCTAATTTCATTAAATTGAGCTGCGGCCACTGTTCTCTGTTTTACCAAGCTTCAAGAAAGATATTTTCTCATGGTGACATTCTGTATCCCTGTATGAAGTGACAGGAAATGGAGACTCAGGCCACAGAAGAGAAAATTTAGGAAAACTCAGGAGTACTTAAAGACAGACTGAGAGGCTGTTGTTTGAAGCCATCTGCAGGGTGGCAGATTGCAAACTCTCAGGTTGCATAAACAAGGTGAAGTCTCCAAAAAATGTGCAGGACTTTAACCAAATCATAAATAGAAGGTAAAACAATTTATGTGGCTGCAGTAAAAGAGACTGTTCTTTATATTAGAAGCCAGGGGTCTTGTTAATAGAGACATCATCTGGTTTTTTGAAACTTTGGGTAGGGGTGGTTATGATGGATAAAATGTTTCCTATTTACTTTTTACTTCCTGTAATTACTGGTGGCAAATTTTAACAATTGAAAATTGTTGTCCAGATTTTTCTTTTTAGAATGCACTTTATACCATTCTGATTGAGTCATCTTCCTGAAAGTTAGTTAATTTTTCACTCAGGGGCAAGGGTATTTTCACATAAGGGGAATACCACTGGAGCCAAGATATTTTATATAAAGGCCAAGCTTTTCCAATCATAGATAATGAGCTGACTTTAAAAAGAGAAATTTTTTTGTATTTTTTCTTTCAAATTCTGGCACCCTACTTGCAATGAAATGATGCCCTTTTCTTTAAGTTCTGGTCTCTCAGCAAATGGTTATTTTAACTGACACTCAAGTCAAAAACTTGTTTGTAATATCCTTTCATTTCAGTTTTATGGCAAATTAAATTATGGTTGCGGTTAAACAAAATTACATTAAAAACCATATGTGCTGAGGAAGTTTTATGGAGAGTATAGAGTTTATACTTTAAAAAAGCCCAAACTGCTCTCTGTTTAAAGTGGATCTTTCATAAACTTGGAGTCACGAATCAACAATAACGTCCTTCACTGAATGAAACAGTTTGGGGAAGAGAAAAAAACAACCCAACTGAAAATGCTATGGAAGGAAACAAGAAAACCGAAAACGCTAAGTCAAGTTTTTCTGTCAAGCTACGTTTGAAATTAACGAATTCTTGCAAATTGCCATCTTTTTGCATCAGAGGGAAGAAACGTACACAGTTTTCCCGCTATAAGGAGTTGTTGTGACATAAGAAAACAGAATCTTTTTAAACCTCGAGTTTAATTAATTCTTTTTTAAAAAAAAATAATAATTTAGCAGCAGCTTGTTAAAAGGGAAGGGGGGAAAAACCCGATTAGTTCCAAATAAGCATCTCTTAATCACCCTTATGAAGGCGTAATTTGCAAAACACAAGGAAGTAACATCTTTTTCATTCCAGAAAAAAAAAAGTGCATTGATAAAAGTAAGTAGGACGCTCTAATTAAAACTCATAAAGTTGCGGACATCTGCCCGGACTGCGGGCCGCGCTGATTAGCGGCTCCGTGCACCCGGATAATGAAGGCCGGGCGCGCCGCCGCGTCAGTGCGCCCGTGAGAACGCGGCGGCGCACTTTGTAGTGCGGCCCTGCCCATTGGGGGGGCGGCCGGGGGCCGGAGCCAAACACAGGAAACGAGCGCGAGGGTGCGCCCGTAGAAACGATCGCAGGTCGGGGCTGTGATGTCATAACCCCGGGGTCGGGGGTCAGGGGGCGGCCGCGGCTGAAAGGCACCGCCTGTCGGCGGCGGCGAGGGGGCGGCGCGCGCACAAAGGGCCCGGAGCGCCTCATTAGGGACGCGTTTGATGGGCTCCCGTGCCCCGCGGGGGCCCCGGGCGGTGTCAATGGGATAATTACGATGATCTAATGGCCGGCTCTTTCGCATGCAGGCCCGCCTGAATGGGGCGCCCCGAGCCGCATTGAGGCGGGCGGTGTAAACTGCGGGGTGCCTGGCCCGCTCGGAGCCGCGCAGCCTGGCGGCGGGTCAGCTTGGACCGCGCCGCATTCACGCTCTGAATAGGCCGAGCGGGAGGCGGCCCTCGCCGCGGCCGCCTTTCAGTCGGGAGCGACAGATTGGAGGTCAGCGGCTGGCAGGGTCCCGGCCCTCGCCGCGCAGATGGGCACCCCGCCCCGCGCGCGGCCGCGTCCACGCGGGCCGGCCCGCCCCGCACCGCACCGCACCGCACCGGCCGGGGGGACTGCGGCCGCGAGTCTCCCCCGAATGCAGCCGGGGGAAGGGGTGGCCCCCTTTCCTTTCCTCCAAACCTGCTCTCTCAGCGCAACAGTGGAGCCTCCGGGCACCTGCGCCTTTCCCCAGGCGCAGGCCCGGCCCCTGCCCAGGGCTGCAGCAAAACAGCGCCCACTCCCAGATATTTGGGAGGAGCGGAAAAGAGCAGGGGGAAAAAAGGAATTGGATATTAGACAGGTCAAAAGAACGCCGAATAGATTACATTGAACCACACGAATTTGCCCATATCTGACCGCTTTGGGCCTAGGAAGCCGACAGTGTCATACGGTTCAATCTAAGGCTGTCTTGCTTCCCTCGGGACTTGGAGTAAACGTGTTCGTTGTGAATTTATTTTGCAGAGGTGAGAACTCGGGCTTTTGCAGCTCCTGGGACTTACGCAGAGTTAGTCTGGGTCTTCTTGGCACGTTCAGTGAATACTTGTTGAATGGATTCATAGGTAATAAATGAACACAGAACTGTGCACAATTTCACTTCTTTGCCCCTCCCACTGGTGGAATATCCTCTTCATTTCTCTCGCAGTTAAAAAAATCACTCTGTGTCTACAGCTAGTAATTTACATTCTAGAAAACTTAAACTAGACTAGCAGAGAAAAAAGAAAGCAGGAATCCTTCATCATCAGTCCAGATCTGTGTGCTCATGTTCCCTCGGTAAGATTGTAACTACACGTCACACATGGTGCATCACATACATGGCCCTGCTTTTGTATGAGAGGCATCAAAGGGCACACGACATTTGACACCCTGATTTGACTTACTCTCACTGGCATGATTTTGTGTCAGTAAAGATCTATGCATATTATTCTATGAACAGCTGCCTATCAAGACTTTGAATAAACTTCTAGCCCTGTATTTCCACTGCTAGGAATTTAATAACAGATCCAGGTTACCTGTGTGAGAACACTGTAGTATCAAAAGACTGAGCCCAACCTGTTTATTAGCAAGGGATTGGTCAAAGTGTGGTTCATTCACAGGAAGGATGGATTTATGCTCATTGCAGCATGGATTTACTTACGCAATCCCCCACTGATGGACATTTAGGTTGCTTCCATTTTTTCCCCTTTAAACAATATTGCTATGACTATATTTGTGCATACTCACTTTGCATACTCTTCCTATTATCTCAAGATGAATAATTAATACTTCAAGAGTAAAGGATGCTATTTCTCTTATATATTCTATGTTTAGAGCTGGAATCAATCCTAATTAATAATCTAGCCTTAGACACATATGCACATGCATAAAAACACACAAAACTGCTCTTCCTTGCAGCAAAGATTTAAACTCTCTCATCCTTTCCAACCCAGAAACGTCTTTCTTCCCTAGCAGAAATTGGGGTCACTCCAGGGAAGGGAGGTCTCTGATCTTATTTTATCCACTGTTTCCTTCATTTGGTGAAGTCCCTTTTTTTACGGCCCATGATTAGAAATAATTTCATCTTTGATGGCTTCGCTGGAGTCATACAGAGTCGCACACACACAGTTGCACACACCAATCTGCACACACAAATTTGCACACAGTTGAGTACCAGGTTACCTTGAAGTCCCAAAGCCACATTTGGAAACACTACTTGGCACAGCAAATGACAGCAAATGACATCGCCTTGCTGATGAGATGAAACTGTCAAGCATAATAAAATGCAGCCCTTGCGCTGGAGCTCCCTGCCACCCACGTGACGTCCAAGTTGCATCTAGTCTGCAGGAAAAATTCATCTTCAATCAGGAAACAAAAGTGGAATTAAGTGGTATTTAAACATTAAAAATTCAATTCAATTTTAATAAACATTATATATACATGGTTAACATTTTTTCCAAACAAAAACAGTAAAAGGTTTCTCCTCTGCCACTTTCTAGATTTCTCTCCCCAGAGGCAACCATTTCTAGCACTTTCGTGCATCCCCCTCCGCAGGTGTTCTCTGCAGACATAAACAGGGCTGGGTATGTGCTCCCCCGCACAGGAAGCTGGCACACTGTGCATACTCTCTGGGTTTTGCTCTTTTCTCTTATAGCATCTGAGTCAGTTTCCTTCCCATGAACGAACCACAGTTTGGCCAATCCCTTTTGTTACTGCAATGTTCTTCTCACACAGGTAAACTAGATCTGCTGCTAGATTCTTAGCAGTGGAAATGCAGGGCTGGAAGTGTATTCACACTCCTGATAGCTGCTGCCAAATGCCTTCCCAAGAAACCCTTCCAAGTTGCAATCCCCAATATCAGGTTTAAGAGTGCCCGGTTCCTCGCATCTCTGCCCATTCAAAATATGCTCTGTCAGTTTTTTGTCAGTCAGATCTATGAAAATGTTTTGATGATGTTTTTGGTTGCTAAACAGCCTACATGAGTTCGGGTTGGAACCTGGTCTCCAAGGAAGATGGAGTGATGGGCTCCAAACCCCTACTGAGCCAGGAGTTGGAAATTCCAGGGAAGGTTGGCCCCAAGGAATTTCTTCCCCTGGAGAGGGGAAGGAAACTGGCCTGTGGGTTTTGTTTACCCTGCACGAATGGGGGAAGGCTGCCCCCTTGTTTGGGGTGCTGTCCTCCCTCTAGCTGGCATCACCTTGCCGCCAACAGCCACTTTACCCCTAGGGCCAAGGGCTCCCGGGAAATCCAGCAAGCAGGGACACCACCTGGCTGCTTTGGGAGGTCAAACCCAGGACAGGACTTGTCCACCCAGAATGATGCACCTGCTTAGGCAGATTTAACAGAAGACAGTGAGGTTCCCATATTCCCAGAATTTATCCAAAGCCTCCTGGAAATTTCCATGCCCTCCCCACTTCGGCCCTGCCCAAGTAATAAATGGGGCAGATTGCACTGGAAACAAACAAAACTGCATACTCCTGTTGCGTAAGCAAAGAGATTTGAGCAAAACTTCTGCATACACTGTGACAATCCCTCAATTCTTTGTCTTTTTATACAGCAGCTTATAAACCACTCAAAAAGATCTAGTATTAATATAAACGTCTTCTTTCAGCTGTGATTTTGGGCAAGACTAAGGGATGATGGACATTTCAACTATTTAATCTGCTAAAAAGACCACTGGACTTTTTGTATTTTTAGTGCTCTCCCTGCATCTTGCTTCTTTTTGAATGCACCCCCGAGGAGGGGGATTTGGGGCACAGTGTTCCTCACTTTTCCAAGTTGCTTTCTACACAATTTTTTGTCTGCCTGGCCCAAGCAGCAGCGTTTTCTGTGAACACGCAATTCTAGCTCAGTTTTCTTCTCGGGACAGGCAGCTCTTATTATCCTCAAGAAAATTATTCTCAGCCATGGTTTTAGATATTGACACAAATCTGGAACATCATTCTCTAGTTGACAATGTATAAAGACGTTAATGACATGAAAAGATATTTTAAAGCGTTAAGCTTCTGCTACCATGAACTGCAATTTGATTTTACTTACTGTTGTTTCAGAAAAATACTGTTTGTGTTCGTTCGAGAAAAAGGGATTTGTTTAAGAAAAATACTGTGTTATTTTCATCTCCTCTTTCTGGTTGCTTGTAAATCTTTTCAAGGAAATAGAAATAACCTGCAAACAGCCAAAGTGGGCAGGGCGGAGGCGGGGGAGTACAGTGGTGTCAAGGCTGGAGATTTTTTCTCTCTCCTGAAAGGAAACTCAGTGAGTTGTTTGATGAAGTTCTCAGGTGTTTCCATCTCCAGCCAGCTCTGGGGGGTTTGAGCCTTGCACGGACGTTGTCCATCAAAGAGTTAAATGTCAATACTCCGTTGCTGGCCTGGCTCCCGCTGCAGGTGGGTGGAGTCTGGAATCTGGTCCTGCAGACCCCTGGCATTTTTGGTTGATCGTCTTTAATTACTTTTGAGCGCTGAGAAAGGTTGCTCCTGCCTCCGGGCGTTCATGACAGGCAAGGAATGTTTTTTAATGCCATTTAGAAGGAGCACATCATTAAGCATCAAACAGCAAAAATGACAAGAATAGCGAGTGTATCATTATAGCCTTCATTTAAGTAGAAGATGCAGTAAACAGAAAGAAAAACCAACCACAAGAGGGGGGCGGATTTATTTGTTTTGATTGCCCGTTATTCAGAAAGGTATTTATGCTCTGGTGCCTCAGGTTGAAGGGTGAGGGAGAGGAGGGTGGGAGGGGAGGCCTGATCTGCTCTCGAGAAAGCAACTTAAGAGTCATGTTTGGGACTGCAAACTAGTGCAACCTCTGTGGAGAGTAATATGGAGATACCTCAAAGAGCTAAAAGTAGAACTACCGTTTGATCCAGCAATCCCACTACTGGGCATCTACCCAGAGGAGCAAAATACATTCTATAAAAAAAGACATCTGCACTCGAATGTTCATAGCAGCACAATTCACAATTGCAAAGATGTAGAAACAGCCGAAGTGCCCATCAATACATGAGTGGATTAATAAAATGTGGCATATGTATACCATGGAGTTCTACTCAGCCACAAAAACCAATGGTGATCTAGCACCTCTTGTATTATCCCGGATAGAGCTGGAGCCCATTCTACTAAGTGAAGTATCCCAAGAATAGAAACCAAGCACCGCATGTACTCATCAGCAAACTGGTATTAACCGATCAACACTTAAGTGCACATATGGTAGTAACATTCACTGGGTGTCAGGCAGGTGTCAGGCAGGGAGGGGGAGGAGGGGATGGTACATTCACACCCAATGGGTGCGGTCTGCACCGCCTGGGGAATGGACACTCTGGAAGCTCTGACTCTGGTGAGGCAAAGGCAATATATGTAACCTAAACATTTGTACCGCCGTAATATAATGGAATAAATAAATAAATAAAATAAAAAATAAAATGATAAAAAAAAGAAGAGCACATACAGAGAAGATGTTCCTGCATTGACAAAGTTAGGTCCATCGATTTAGCAAATAAAAATATAGGGCACCCAGTTAAATTTGAATTTCAGATAAACCATAAATTATTTTGTTAGTGTAAGTACGTCCCATGCAATATTTAGGAAAAACTTATACTGAAAAAAGTATCCTTTGTTTATCTGAAATTCAAATTGAAGCGGTGTCTTATGTTTAATTTGGCAATGTTATTAGAGTACGAATATGAATCCTAGTTTCTTGTGATCCCATCATCCGTGTGTTTGGAAAATTGAGTGCCACTGCATAAAAAGAGAAATTAAGTGGGGCACACATATGTCAGTCAAGAGGCTAAGTAATATCCCCGGTGAGTTGTGTTTTATCCCCGACAGCAGAGATCTGAACTAGCAATTGTGGGAACGTGGAGTTACCGCGGTGGGCCCTGCAGAAACCACGCTGGGAAGGAGACGGCTGGACACTTGGACTGAGGACTTTGACAGAGAGGGCTGGATGTTGACATTCAAGGAGGGGCCTCAGGCTGCTTCTGAGTGGTGTGCCCCTGAGAAAACTGCTTCAACTCTCAGACCCTCAGTTTCTTCATCTGTAAAACAGAGGTACCTGCTCGTCTCTCCTGAAGTTGTACACATTGAGCTAACACGTAAAGCCTGACGCTCAGGGAGGGACAGAGAGCCCCGTAGAAATGGTGGGTGCTGGGGGCCAGGTGAGGTGGCTCATGCGCCTGTAATCCCAGCCCTTTGGGGGGATGAGGTGGGAGGATTACTTGAGGCCTGGAGTTCAAGACCAACTTGGGCAACATAGCAAGACCCCATCTGTAAAAAAAAAAAGTTTTAAATATCTGGGTGTGGTGGCAAGTGCTTGTAGTCCCAGCTACTCTGTAGGCTGAGGCAGAAGGATCACTTGAACCCAGGAGTTTAGGTCGCAGATAGATATGATTGAGTCACTGCGCTCCAGCTTGGGAGACAGAGGAAGATCCTGGGGGGAGAGAGGGGGAGAGAGAGAGAGAGAAGGAGAGAGAAAAAAAGAAAGAAAGAAAGAAAGAAAGGAAGGAAGGAAGGAAGGAAGGAAGGAAGGAGAAGAAAAGGAAGGAAGGAGAGAGAAACCGTGGGTGCTGTACGGAGAGACAGTGCTGCCTAACGGTTAAGGTTAGGACATTGGACTTGAGAGAACAGAATTTTGGCAGCTCCGTCTGCTTGGGCCGATGACCTTGCTCTCAGAGCATTCAAGCTCCTCCACGGTGATCTTTTCAAAGTTTAAACCAAGATGACGCTTCTAAAATGGAAATGGGATCTTGCCATTCCACTGTCCAAATATCTTGGAATAAAAGCCAGGTCTTCCCATGCCCTAGGAGACCCTAGGTGATGTCCCCACTCACCTGCCCGCGTGGCTCTGTCACTCTGGCTGTGTTGGCTTCTCAAGTGCTCCAGCAGGGCTGGGGCTGGGGGAGGCAAGAGAGGCGTTCAGGGTGCAGGATTTGGGGGGCTCTCGCTCCCGGGGCCGTGGAAGCTTTCACAGGTGGTCCCTCTGCAAGAGCTCCTATCTCTCCTGCACAGCAGGTCCCTCCCGTGCTAAGAAATGGCGCCCCAAACCCTCTGACGTCATCGTCTGCGCTTTGGGAGAAATCCTGACCTGGAACAGAAGCTTCCAGAGCCTGAGATTGAAACCAGGTGCAGAAAATTCAAATAAACCTGCAGAACTTTCCCTTCATATATTTAATGACATTTATCTAGCGTCCGTATTGAACACCTATTATACACTAGCCATTGTTTTAAGATCCTAACAAACCACCTCATAAAGTTATATTTTTAAAAGGTAGAGCTTCCATTTTAAGCACTTTGTACAGGCCGGGCGTCAGATCAGGGGCTTTATGACAATCATCCTAATAAACAATGCCTATTTCTTGAATTTTTGCTGAATAGGTACACTTAGAAATCAGAAAATGATAAAGTACAACTAATATCCCCATTGCACAGGTGAGGAAACTGAGACTCAGAGAGGGATAGTAACTTTTTCAAGGTTGCACAGCTAGGACGTGATGGATGGAGCTGGGACTTGAACCTACAGCAACCTGCTGTCAGAGAAGGTGCTTCACTGTCTTCACCCTTTTCCTTCCCAGACAGCGGTGCGCGGTCTTTGAGCTTCCCATGGCATGCGTGAAACCATATGAAAAAGCAGAGATTTCATTGGAAAAGTTGAGACCGATTGATCAGTCAAATCACTCCAGAGTCACTAGTTCAGGTCACCAGACATGGTTGTAAAGAAGTGACTAAAACCAACCACAACCTTTTGGCCTGTGACTACGGTCCCTCTCAGTTGTCTGGCAATAAGAGAACCAGCCCGAGGCAAAAAAAAAAAAAACGATGCTCCAGGTCAACATTCAATTGAATTGCAATGTTTGCTCATCTCTTCCCTCTCAGCTCGATTTCCGTGTGCATTAGTGCAGGTCGGAAAACTTTTTCTGCAAAGAGAGTAAATATTTTCATCTTTGGAGGCTATTCCATCTCTGTCGCAATTACTCGGTTCTGCTGCTGAAATTCAAAAGCAGCCACAGGCAACACAGGACCGATGCACGTGGCTTCGTTCCGACAGAACTTCACGCAGTCGATTCTCATTATTCACAGCAGTGATGTTTTACAGAGTCGCCATGAAGTCTCAATTTGCAAATACTCCTGTGGGACATACAAGGTTACATTCCTGGGAGACTCTGGTCATTTTTCTTTCTTTATTTTAACTTCTATTAACAGGTACTTAAGGATGGAGGGAAGTTTAGGAAAGGGAAAAGCTGGACTTCAAATAAATAACGCACTTGTTCTTCCAGCCCTGACATCCTCACGATGGAGCCCAGCGGTGGGGATAACGCAGGGCGCTGGGTGCGCACAGAGAACAGCTCATCGCTTACTCGTCTGTGTTCAGAACGGAGCCACGGTACCCGCTGCATTTCGGGGGTGTTATTGTTTCGGCATTTTTCAACTCCGATCAATACATAACCTCGTTTT
Organism: Avahi laniger; assembly: GCA_963575035.1. Lineage (NCBI taxonomy): Eukaryota > Metazoa > Chordata > Mammalia > Primates > Indriidae > Avahi > Avahi laniger. Next base: position 17,800 of record CAUYSK010014310.1, on the reverse strand, counting down.
ATGCGTGTTTCTCTTTAAATGCACCTTATTTAATATATACTGTGGACACAGTAACATTGAACTCAAGGCCAGCGGCACTATAACGCCTACTTGGAAAAGCTCACCGTGCTAGATGAGCTGATGTTAGACGTGTAAATGTGAAATGTAACTTCTCTGTAAGGCACAGCACAGCCTTCTGGCCCTTAGGGACACCAGCCAGCCGTGTAGCACGACACTTAAGGGCCATTTTAAATACTGAAATCGTCAACACAAAGCAACAAAATGTGGAACACGTGGCACCAGGGAGACCACGAGTTTACAGTGAGAGACAAGAAGGCAGAGCACGGCCTCGTTTGGATCAGTTAGGAGGACGCACATCGGTGACTTAAATTTGTCTCCGCTTCGCACATGTCTGAGAAGGATCGCAAAAGTGCCTTGAGTATTGGTTTCGGGGCCACAAATACATTTTAGCGAGTGGGCAAATCTGCAAACATCGATGACTGACTGGGCGTGGACGCTGAAATTTGAATTTCATATAATTCTCATATGTCACAAAATATTCTTCTTTGATTCTTTTCAGCCACTGAAAAATGCAAAAACCATTCTTAGCTGGCAGGCTGTACGAAAATAGGCGGTGCGCCAGCTTAGCCCGCGGGCTGTGGCTTGCCGACCCCCGCCACGGCGGATCCCCCTCCCTGCTGGTGAGGTTTCTCATGGAGAGGAGAAAGCCTCTCTCGGAGGCTTCTGAGCAGGATTTGCCTTTTCATCTCCTATCAACAGTGGGGAAGAGTTTAACTTTTCTCACTGAGGTAGGAAAAGGAATTCACCCCACACCCACTGTCTAATGTTCAGATGCCCAACAATAACGCCCCTTCCGTGCACGGGCACCGTGGCTGCGTTCCGAACGCAGGCGAGGACAGAGGTGGGCTCTGAGCGCACCCAGCGCGCTGCGCCATCCCCCAGCGGTGGGCTCCCGCACGGGCTGTCAGAGATGGCAGAACCGCTGCGTTACTTATTCGAAGCCCAGCTCTTCCCTTCCTAAACTGCCTTCCATCCTTGCAGTATCTATCACAGAAGTTAAACATAAAAAAAGAGAAGAAAGAAAAAGAGATGCTGGCCTTCTTTCTCCCAGAGACACCTCCTTGCAGCCAGGACAATGAGGCCATTTATTCCAGTGACGCAACCCGCCCTGAATGCCCGAGATGCTAACTCGAACCAGAGCAGGAGCGACAGAATTTGATGAAATGTCTTCTCCTAGGACCGAGCTTACCCATTGGCCCTTTTACAAGAGTTCTCAAGAAAAGCCCAGACGTGCTGGAGAAGATTGTTCCCCCAAATTCCTCCCCAAATAGATGTAGAATCAAAGTGAGAAATAAAGTGACATTTCCCTGTCATCTGAGTCAGTTTTCCAATTTGAAGATTATTCGGATCTTTGTCTTCCCATCTTGGGAGCCGAAAGCTAGCCAGTATCCTGCAAGGAGAATTTCACCGGAGGGGCTTTCATTCATTCATTCATTCATTCATTCAACAAATGTTTCCCAAATGTCTGCCCTCTCCAGGGACTCTGCCAAACTCCAAGGGTGCAAGAGCAAACAGAAAAATCCTTCCTGGTTTTGCCATCTCCCTATCTAGAATTCTTTTAGGAGAGTTTTTTGGAAATTCCATCTTGTTTTCACTCAAAAGAGTTCAGAGATGGTCAAATGACATATGTCCTAATCAACATAGGACAGGAAACATCTGGACTCTGTCCCTTTTTTGCACTGGATCTTGCAAAAATAAAAACTTAAGCTTACTTTGATCAGTCATTCAAATAAAAATGAGATTACATTAGTCTGGCAATTTTTCTCATCAAAAACAAGCAACAACAACAACAACAAAAACTGTCTAAATCTGTGCTTGTGAACCCAGGAATTCATTCTTGCTCTGCTCTCTCTGAAACCTCCAGGCTTTTGCTGAAGATGGTTTCGTATCTGTTCTTCATTCTGCAAAATTTGCCTTTGGCCAAAAGAATTTGTTGACCTAATTCAACCTAAAATGGGCTAATTTTAACTGCTTCTTAGCAAGTCTTTGGAAAGCAGAGGAGGTTGTCAAGGAGCCTGCTAACCCCTGGCTAATCTATCCTCAGGTAACAGAAGACATACCAGGAGACAGGCCTGTCCTACCCCGAGGTGGTCCACTCAATTTCTTTCTCAGAAGCTATACTGGTTACAGAGGCACGAAGACAGCTCCTATCACTTTCTTAGATCCAAGATAGCCAGATCTCTTTCCCAACACCTACCGCTCCACCCAATTCATGGAGAGAAGTGATTTTCTCCAAGAAGTAGACGTCTTCATTTCTGCAGGGCCGACTAGAGCATTGGGTAGGAGGCATTCGCCGGGACATCAGATGAGACTTGGTTGCTCCCTGATCATGGGCTGTTAGCAAATTCTAAAAATTTCTTAAGCATTCACTCCTTTTAATATAGTTGGACAAGTTTAACACCAGAATTCTGAGTCAGCTAGCATCTAGTGTCTCTCAGAAAGAGATTGGAAAACAAATTTTATAACTTGGCACATTAGATTCTTACCTTGAGTTGGTAGGCTTCTAAAGAAGGGCTACTCCCGTAGATTGTGGGAGTAAAAATCCGTATTGCCTTAAACAAGAGCAGTTTTGTAGCATGTATCTAAATGTAAACGCTCACATACCCTTTGACTCAAATTCCCTTTAGAGCAAGGGTCTGCAAACTACAGAGATGGCAGAACTGCAGGCCCCACAGCCTGCTTTTGCCTAGCCACGAAACAAGAATGGTCTTTAGATTTTTACGTGATTGAAAAAAGATACAGAAAATTTCATGACTTATGGACATGACAGGAAATTCCCATATTAGTGTCCATAAATAAAGTTTTATCGGCACACGGCCAGGCCTCTGGGTTCATGTATTGTCTGCAGGGCCGAGTCTCGGTAGCAGAGACCGTGTGGTCCACGAAGCCTGAACACCCTTGCTCTCTGCCCTTCACGGGAGAAGTTTGCCGACCCCTGAGTTCTAGGAATGGATTCGCAGGGAGCTGTGGGCAGGTGATGCCCGTCACTAGGGGACCAGTTTAATAAATTGTGATGCAGCTGTTCGGTGCTGTCCTACAGAGCTACGGAGAAGGATGTCTCTGTCGCTGGATAGGGATGATCGCTGATCACCGTTTTTACCTCTTTGGTCCCTTGTGCTAAAAAGTCACCTGCTCAGCACATACCGTATTCACAGGCAAAATAATAATAATGATAATAATAATAAAAAGCCACCTGCACGTGCGCTGCTTGATGTTGCTGATCAGTGCCCTGCCCCGCGTGCACACGCAGGGCAGCGCCCTCTTGCTCACGCCCGTCTTCCGTAGGTGGAAGACGTTTGGACGCTCAGTGAAAGTGCGCGAGCTGAAAAGGGAGCAGCGGTGACTGGCTTGGGTTTTCCCAGGGCCATGCCTGTTTCAAACATCCTGCCTCACTGTCTCCATTAACTACGTCAGTCTGGGGTTTGTGACATGCAGTCGGGGTGTGTGTGACTCTGGGCCCGCCACTAACTCGCCGCTGAGTCTGGGCAGAGGAGTTCGCCTCCCTGCCCGCCACGTGTGAGTGGGGCTGGGTAGCCTGTCCCTCGCAGTGCTGTGGCGCCGCGTTGGTGTCAAGGGCTGAGAGCCCTGCCCGGGCGCACGTGCTCACTGCGGCTTAGCTACGAGGCCCCTGAGCCTTTGCCCCTTTGGGGGAAGGCGTCCACACCGCCCTGCGCCCTGCAACCGTGATCTAACTGGAAAACAGAGCCCGCCCTTGGGAAGACCTGAACTACGCACGGGTAGATGGTGTTCTCTGAGAGTCGAGGAACGTCCAGAAGGAACACGTCAGCTGGTAAGTGGGAAAGAGAAAGAAACGAGAATTTAAATTTAGGATTTCTTTCATCCCGTATCGTGCCTTTGTGACAATATTTCTTTTTAAAAGGAGGGTTTTTGTTGTTGTTGTTCTTAAATGAAGAACGTCCCGGTTGAGACGCATTCTACAAAATACCTGAGCAGTACTTCTCAAAAAGGTCAAAGTCGTCAAAACCAAGGGAAATCTGAGTCACTGTCATATCCAAGAGGAGCCTGGGGACAAATGAGGACGAAATGCAGCAATGTGGTGTCCTGGGCGGGTCCCGGCGCAGAAAAAGGCCGTGAGGGGACCTAAGGAGCGCTGAGCCGATGTGGAGCTCAGTGATGAGAACGTAGCGCGCGGATTCGTGAACTGCGGCAAAAGCACCCGCGGGAGAAGATGCTAACGAGAGGGAACGGCGTGGGCATATGTGAGTCTCATCAACCCTAAAACCAAGGCGTTTACGTAAACAAAATGGAAAGCAAAATTTCTGTCGTCTTTTCCCTTAAACAGGTAACGCACAGCCAGGCAGCATCATGCAGGAGTTTTCAAGGCAACATTTGGGGCTGGACATTATATCGAGGTCTCTGTCCTTAGACTCTGAAAACGCTATGTGTGTTTGCAGGGGTGAGTGGAGGAGAGAGAATGTATTATCATTGTTTCCTAATGCCGCTGTAACAAATTACTGCAAACTCAGTGGCTTAAATCCACGCGAATTTCTTATCTTAAATTTTAGAGGTATTCCAAGATCAAGGAGCCAAAAAATAAAAAACAAAAAATAAAAAAATGTTAGAGGTAGAAGCCCTACACAGGTGTGCCAGCCCAGAACCGAGGTGTCGGCAGGACGGCCTTTCCTCTGGAGGTCCTGGGAGAATCTCCTTCCCTGCCCTTCCCGGCTTCCAGAACTCCCTCCTCCGTCTTCGAACTTCCCCCTCAGACTCCCACCCTCTTGTCTCACTTAGAAGGATCCTGCAGTGCCATTGGGCCACCCAGGTAATCCAGGATAATCTCCCCACTCAAGATCCTTAATCAAATCTGCAAAGTCTCTTTTTCCATGCAAAGTGACATTCACGGGTTCCAGGGATTTGGACGTGGCCTTTTTGGGACGCGTGATTCTGCCGACCACAGCTGGAAAACAAAGTCTTTCCTGTGTTGTGATTTCACACCAGAAGCTCAGGGCGATGTTGGGAAAGGGTCTTCCCAGTTCTGGGCCTCAGTTTCCTCATCTGTAAAATGCGATTGCCTTAGCTCTGGGATCCCTCCTGTTGGGTGTCTGTCTGAAGACGTGTTTTGTCAGTGTTCACAGGACAGCCCCCGGTCCCTGACGTCAGGAGGGCAGGGCCAGGCTGCGGTTTTACCGGTTCAGGTTTGCAGATTGACTTGATTCTCCCCTCCCGGTGGCCGGGGCTGCTGGGTTGATTTTGTTTCATTTTTTGTTGTTCTTTTGTAC
>CAUYSK010014310.1:0-7500 GCA_963575035.1 Avahi laniger | reverse complement strand
TGTGTCCTCCAAGTTCCTATGCTGGAAGCTAATCCCCAGTGTGAGTATTAAGAGGCGGGGTCTCTGGGAAAGTGATCAGGTATGAGTGCTGCACGCATGAGTAGGATTCGAGCTCTTGTAACAGAGGTTGAAGGCAGTGCCCTAGGCCCTTTTCTTCCGTTCTTTCACCACGGGAGGACGCAGCAAGAAGGCGCCGGCTTGGAAGTGGAGAGCAAGCTCCCACCAGCCGCCAGATCTGCTGGAGCCTTGGTCTCGGACCTCCCAGCCTCCAGAACAGTGAGAGATAAATCTCTGTTATTTATCAATTCCCCAGTCTGTGGTATTTGTCACAGCAGCGGGAATGGACTGAAAGTGATTAAGACAGCAAGCAGTGGTCTTCCTAGCCTATCATCTGGGTGTGAAATACTAGAATTTCAGAAAATTTGCAAGTGTCTGGGACTAATAGGACAGGACATTTGAAATCTAGACAGTTCCAGGCCAGGGTCCTGCAGGGCCCGGGGTGGGAGTCTGCGCCGTGCCGAGCCCTCACTGTGCTATGAGCCCAGCTGCTCACGTGTTTCTGGACAAGCACCTGACCGGGACACGTTTGATTGGTCCGGAGGTGGGCACCTGCCCCAAGCTGGGCCAATCGGATCTCTCTGTTGGGATCCCGGATGGAGCCGGTCCCTGAGGCTGCCAGCCTGTGATTTGGAACCTCTGAGTAGAGGCGCGGTCCCTTTACCTGGGACCCACAGCAGTCAGGGGGGCTTAGGCTGAAGTCCACAAATGCCGGGTTCTAAAGCCCTCGGTGTTAACCGCCCCCCATTAGCATACTGCTCTTGCCGGTCCCCACGCCGGACTTTTCCTTGTCCGCAGGGAGGAAGCACGAATCCTCTTCACTGCATCGTCTTCCTTTCCCTCCGCCCCACACCGGGCTGGTGCGGTGCTGCCGGACACGCGTGGCCGGCACGCGTCAGCGACACATTTCAGCACGGTGCCTTCTCAGAAGTGGGACGGCGAGTCAAGCAGTGTGTGACTTTGATATTTGCTAACAATGTCATCTAGACTAATCCATATTTAAATCGAGTTCTGAAGCAGAAATGGTCAAAACAATTCGTGGTTATACGTGTGTAGAAGAAATGCAACGAATGAAAATAAACAAACAAAATCTCTTCCCCAACCCCGAGCCCCTCAGCTGGAATCCACCAGTGTCTTGGATTCCAGGGCTCTACTGAATTATTACTGTTTTTTAAATCTTAGAATGTGGTTTTTGAAATCGTATGCGTAAATGCAAAAATGTAACAAATGCATGCTTGGTAACGAAGTAAATTGGCCTGTTATGGAGCACAGAGGATAATTAAAAGCAACATAATGAGATTATTAATAAAAACTACATTTGTTGAGAGCTCGGTGTACAGAGCTCTTCAGGCTCGTCATCTGATCTAACCTTCCTAACAACCTCCAGAGGCAGAGGCCTTTATTCTCCCCATTTTACAGATGAGAAGAGCAGAGCCTGTGGGCGGAAGTGACTTGCAGAACTGTGGGTTTGCACCCAGGTCTAAGCGACTCTATACTCAGGCTCTAAAATCCCTCTCATGATACCTTCCTCGTAAGCATCACGTTCTTGTTAGAAGATGTCCACGAAGGACATGAATGTTCTCTTTTGTAATGTCAAAGTGGTAGACGCAAGTAGTATGTTATCTCCACACGACGAAAAGGGGAACAATCATATCATGAATTGGACCTTCCAGCCAGGGAATCCCACCTTCGGGGCTCTCTCCTTCTGCCCGTAGTTGGTCTTCAGGCTTGGTTCTTCTGGATCTAGACCTAGTCCTCCACTCCGCTGCCTGGGCAGGAGGTGCTCTGGTGGAGAAATGAGATGGCCATACTCCCTACAACACGCCAGTGCTCCCCACAACTCGCCAGTGCTCCCCACAACCCGTTAGTGCTCCCTACAACCCGTCAGTGCTCCCCACAACCCGCCAGTGCTCCCCACAACCCCCAGGTGCTCCCTCCAACCCTCCTGTCCTCCCTCCAACCCCTCGGTGCTCCCTAAAACCCCCCGTTGATCCCTACAACATGCAGTGCTCCCTACAACTTGCCAGTGCTCAAACAAAGGGCAGTTTTCATTTCCAAAGGATGGCTTCAGAGGGACACACACACACACTAAGGTAGAAAAGCAAGAACTGGCCAGTTTGCAATGGAAAACCACTCTGTGGACATTGGAAACATTCTGTGCAGTGTTAAAAAACATTCTTTGAAATAAGGAATTGACTCGTCTGCATAATGTAGCTTTTTGTTGATTCTTCTTGATGACACTCATGGCGCATGGCATGATTCAGAAATCACGATCCGTCTGAAACTGATACGGTCGGCCTTGGTGGCTGGACTGGCCACCGATAATTGGAAACAGGAGCTCTGTGAGAGACATTCCTCAAGGAGCGAGACAGAAAAGGCAAACATGTCGATGGACGATTTGTGGCAAACAAGGAAGGTTTGGTCTCTCAATCCTTCAGCTGGGACTTTTTTTCCCCTTTTATTTAAAAGACCAGACGCAGTGACTAGCGGATGCCCAACCTCGCTGTTCACTGCCAAGGACGTCCAGTGTTTGTGGCAGGTCCTCAGAGGCAACGCAGGGGAGGAAAGTGCACAAACAGGGTCGCCGGGCGGGTTTGAATCCCGCCGCACACTCCCGGGCTGTGGACCTGGGACGCACGTGTGTCTCCCCCAGGTCTCAGGCTCCTCAGCTGCCGGGTAGGACGGTGACGCATGGTAAAGAGGGGTGGGGAGCCAAGGAATACCCGGGAAAGCCGACGGTGCCCGCCTGGCGTGCGGGACGTACTTGAGATTTGGGAGGCATTGCTGTGATTATTTTGTGACTTGTGATTGAAACATCTCCTTAAGAGGGGAGGAAAAGAAATACGAAAAAACTTTTTGGAGGTGATGTGTGGTCCTTTCTTAGCGTCCCACTCGAAAAGTGTGCTAGGATCTATCTTACTTCAGATATGATTGTGGCATGCAGGAAAATACCCCACTTCCTCCAGAGATGTCCACGTCCTGATCCCCATAATCTAAAGTCTTAGGTTATGTTAGCAAAGGAAAGTTAAAGCTGCAAATGGAATTAAGGTTGCTAATAAGATGACTTTAAAATAAAGAGCTTATCCTGGATTATCTGGGCAAGGCCCGTGTCACCAGTAAGGTCTTTAAAAGTGGAAGGGGGAGGCCGAGGAGGCGGGAGAGACGTGACTGGGGAGGGAAGGTCGGAAGGACACATCGTTGTCCGCTTTGAAGACAGAGGAAAGGTCACATGCCAGGGACGCGGTGGCCCCTGGAAGGGAGAAAGGCTGGAACCTCCAGAAAAGAGCACAGCCCTGCTGATACCTTCATTGTAGCCCGGGAGATACGTTTCAGACTTCTGGCTCCCAGAGCAGGGACATGACACGTTTGTGTTGTTTTAAGCTACTAGATTTCCAGCAATTTGTTAGAGCAGCCCTGGGAAAGGACTGCAGTGGCGTCAAGGCTTTGGGAAAGTTAACTGATTTCTGGGCTCCCTGTCCTTTTCACTGACCTACTCCTGTATATTCTAAGGGAATTGCGTGTACTTACAGCTCTTGTATGGTTACATGACAGCTAGTTGGTGCAAAAGTTGTCCTTGACTTCAACACCAGATGGAAAAAACCACAAATCTATGTAAAACAGAAAATCGGTTCTTGCAAAAAGGAAACAAATTTGAACATAGAAGTTTGAGCTTCGTTTAGAATTTTTTTTTTTTTCAAGACAAGAGTCTCACTGTATCACCTGGGCTAGAGTGCTGTAGCATCAGCCTAGCTCACAGCAACCTTGAACTCCTGGGCTCAAGAGATCCTCCTGCCTCAGCCTCCCAAGTAGCTGGGACTACAGGCATGCGCCACCAGGCCCGGCTAATTTTTACTGTTTTTAGTAGAGACGGGGTCTCACTCTTGGTTCAGGCCAGTCTCAAACTCCTTACCTCAAGCGATCTTCCAGCCCCAGCCTCCCAGAGTGCTGGGATTACAGGCTCGTTTAGAACTGTAAAGCTGCGACATTCCAACGCTCTCCCTCCACTAATGTCTGCAGAATATAGTGCCTATACGGGAGGAGGTGGGGTCTCCTGTTTTACATTTCAAATGTGAGCACAGGCTGTCAAAGGTAAATCACACACTCCCATCCGCTGGCATTTTTCAAAAGATCAGTTATGCACTGACACCTCCGCGCATGCAGGCGCGGATTACTTGCAGCCACCACGCGAGACTGAGGCGTAGTGAGAATCTGGCCCTAAGCACAATACAGAAATTCATATGCAGATGACCGAGGAACGAAGGCAGTTCTGGGAGCTCCGTGGACTGTCGCTGCGTCTGTGTCCAGCGGCGCTGGCCTGGCAGAGCAGCGCGAACCAGAGGTGGCCCCTTCCCTTCCAGCCCCTCCAGCTGTGCCGTTGGGTTTCCAGCCCGGGGTCACCCTCTGCCAACCTCCATCCCAGGCTCCTTCGGGGCAGCTTGCCCAGAAGTCCAGCCCAAACACCTGTCAAGAGAAATGTGGCTCGTCAACCAGAGTCCGCGTGATGGCTTAGAAACAGTCTGTGCTGGCTCGTGACACGCGAGGCGTAAATTAAATCATGACTGCGCGCCGCGCTGACAGCACGCGATGACAGGTGTGCGAATAAGCTGGCACGGGGCCGCTGCCCTGCGCCGCGGTTGTCAGTCACGGCCACTCCCCGTCCTCTCTGCTGGCGGGACTGGGCCGCGCATCTAGCACAGCGCGCTGGAGCCGGGTGGGCAGTGGCTCCTGAAGGTCTCAGGCTTCGCCGCGCACATCGGAGCCCTGTGGGGCCGTCGCCTCTCCCACCTCGGCTGGGGAAGCCCCTCTCAGCTGCGGAGTCTGGGCCTGGGCCCGCTGGCCGCACGGGGGGCACTCCCGGCTCCACCCAGTGGAGCGTCGCCCGACCTGGGTTCCTCAGCCGCTGCCTGTGCACCCACTGACAGCACCGCACAGTAGGGACAGCTGCAAACACCAACAGCCACGGAGGAAATAAAATGGTAACGGATGTTTTAAAAATAAATGATCTCAAAGTGTTTATCCTGGAAAATTTCAGAACTTTGTCCCATTTATGTTCTGGTTTGCCCCAGTCTTTTAAATTAGACATGGCAGAAGTACCATGATCCCTAGATGGTCTCCTAAAATGGGTTCCGGGGCTGAGATATCCCGAACCCGAACAGACTCCACTTCCCCGAGTTCTCATCGCCGGGATGCTTCTCCCTGGGAAGCCCTGGGGCCCTCTCTGTCCCTCTTCCCAAACGGCCCAGCGCTGGCGTTTACCCGCTGCCCTCTGACCTCAACCTTCAGGTCCGATTCCAAAGCCCTCTCCCGAGAGCCCCCGGGAACATCCTACACGTTACCCTGCTCATTCCCTCCCTGGTGCTCGTCGCAATCTGCGGTTGTCCTGCATGGCTACCATCTTCTGCGCGGGGTGGGGGATGCAAACCCCTGGACGGCAGGGATCCCGCCCAGCTTGCTCGCGACAGTCCCTGGCCTGGCCCGCGCCAGGAGGAGCGGCTCTGTAGACGTGTGGAACGAAACGAACGGATGGCGAAGTCAAGCGAGCCCACGTGCCCCCGGCATCTTCTGCGCCCCAGTCTTCACCCTCTGCTCTGAGCCTTCACGGCAGGATGCCCCAAGAGGAGTTGTGACAGCTGTCACAGCGTGTTACCGTCACCGTGGGCCGGGCTTCACCTCAGCGGCCCCGGCCCCAGCCGCATCTTCTGCTCAGCCCGGGGTCTGCTCCAGCCCCAAAGGCTGTCCCTGCGTGGTGGGGAGATTTCAGCAGAGCAGGTGCAGACGGTGAGCTGAGGTCACCCCTCGTCACCACCTCTCCTGCCGTCCCCCCAGCTGACGGCTGACTGGGGACACCTGGAATGAACTGAGAGGGACTAGTGCAAACGGTTTCACAGACCTTGAAAATATAGGACCACGGCAGCTGAGCACCACAGTTAGACAGAAAGTCCTCTCTGCGTGGGTCCCAAGGTACTGGCAGATACGGACCCTCCCAGGAGCGGCCAACAGACCGGCGTCCAGCGGTGCACTGTCATTTGGGGCGGGGGCTGCAGTGCCAGACACAGTGCTAAGCCTTTTGCACAAACCGATTATTTTTTTCTTCACACCCCGTTGAAGTAGCTACTCTTACTGTCCCCATTCTACAGACGAAGGAATCGAGTCTTCACAGGCAGACGTGGCAGGGAGGTGGGGCAAGGCTTGAACTCGGTTCTCCCTGTAAAGCGCAGGATCCAAGCTGCCTGTCCGGGAGGGAGGAGTCACTCTCTTCTGCTACCTGCAGAGGGCTTCGCCTACCTGCCCAGGGGGAGAGGGTGTACACCTTTCTGTCTGGAGCACGGTGTCTCACAAGCTGAGTGGGAGGAGGAAAGGGCGGTGAATTTGGGGTGCAGACACCCTCGGTCGTGGGGCTCCTGAGGCAGGTCTAGCGTCCTTAACCCGCAGATGGCCACCCGGCAGATCGCACGCGCGGGGCCCGAGCCTGCGCCACGCATCTTTCTCTCTAGATGTCCTCCCCCGGGACGGGAGGCAGAAAGGGCTTGGTGGACAAGACACAGATTATCTCAGACCTCCGGGCTCCAGTTCAAAGTCTTAACATTTTCTTGGATCTTGCTGTTTAAAGCCTATTAAAGCGGAGCGATCCTACCTCCTCCTCTCCCTGAGCAGGTCAAAGGATGCTTTTGGGGAGGGGACACCGTCCCCTCCCCTGACGACCTGGCGGGACTCTAAGGTGGATTAAAGGCGATCATGTGCTTTTGTGGAGCATCCAAAATGTATGTAACACAATGTGAGTCACCGAAGGATACAATTTTATATTTTCTAATAGCAACGTTATAAAAAGTAAAAATGAGCAGGTGACATTGCTTTTTTTTATTGTGGTAGAAAACCACGTAACATTAAATTTACCATCTTAACCATTTTTAAGTGTACAGTTCAGTAGCATTACATATATTCACATTGTTCTGCAGCAAATGCAGGCGACATTCATTTTAACAACACAGTTTATTTAACCCTACATATTCCAAGTATTACCATCTCAGCATGTACTCAATATCAAATTAATAAGGAGATGTTTTACTTTTTAAAAAAGCCTTTAAAATCTGATATACAGCAGCACAGCTCAAGGCAGGCACTGAATTCTCAATGGGAATATTTGATCTCTGTTTAAATTTTGTGATATTTACAGTCGGAAGGGTGGATTCACACAGCCACATTGTTCCAAGCATTCTTAACGGGTTTTCCGATAACTGAATTGTCAGTTTTTAAATTTAAATTAATGGCAATTGAGTAAAGTTTTTTTTTTTGTTTGTTTTGTTTTTTTTTTTTTTGAGACAGAGTCTCACTTTCTTGCCTGGGGCGAGTGCCGTGGCGTCAGCCTAGCTCACAGCAACCTCAAACTCCTGGGCTCAAGCAATCCTACTGCCTCAGCCTCCCAAGTAGCTGGGACTACAGGCA
>CAUYSK010014308.1:0-19551 GCA_963575035.1 Avahi laniger | reverse complement strand
TTAAGCAATCCTGCAATTACCATCTTCGCATGGCATTTAATTTAGTTTAACTTTCATTTCCCTGACTTCCTGTAGTGAAGGTATCTTTTCCTACAACTGTTATCTTTTTTTTTTTTTTTTTGAGACAGAGTCTAAATGTGTTTCCCAGGCAAGAGTGAGTGCTGTGGCGTCAGCCTGGCTCACAGCAACCTCAAACTCCTGGGCTCAAGCGATCCTCCTGCCTCAGCCTGCCGAGTAGCTGGGACTACAGGCAAACGCCACCATGCCTGGCTAATTTTTTCTATATATTTTTAGTTGTCCAATTAATTTCTTTCTAATTTTAGTAGAGAAGGGATCTTGCTCTTGCTCAGGCTGGTTTCAAACTCCTGAGCTCAAACAATCTACCCGCCTCGGCCTCCCAGAGTGCTAGGATTACAGGCATGAGCCACCGTGATTAAATGTTAAAGCACTTTGGATCATAGGATTTGTGGTGAAGTATACCTGTGCCCCCCAAATTTGGATTAAATTTTAGTATTGTGAACTTTTGTCCTAAAATTTTCATTTAATTGTAATCATTGTTCTTCATTCTAAGATAAAAACAGCCACCTAAGAGATCTGTGGCTTAGTTCAATTTGTCCAGGATATATACCACAGGCTACAGGATCTAAGGTACTGCCTACAAAATTTGTCCATAAAAAAGATATTGTTACCTTTAGGTGCACGGATTCATAGTGATTTTTCCATTTCTTTTTTGTATCTTTCTATACTGTCTGATTGTTTTAAAAATGACACTATCCTTTTATAATCATAAAGGAAATACAGCTATTTCATAAAAGAAAAATACACAAGAAAAAGAATAAAACTTTAGAATTTGAGAAGAGTGAGCCTTAAAGTGCCAGGCAAGTAGCTGGAGATAATCACCTGAGACTATTCTGAAGCCAGGAGTGAGGGAGGTTGGCCTGGGGATGACAGAGTACCAGTCAACAGGCCAGGACATCCAAAGAGCTAGGCCAGCTCAGGGGCAACTCAGGAAGCCACCAGACCCTGAGGTTCCAAGGGGCTGGAGCCCATAACAGCAGCAGGGAGTTAGGGAGACTGTCACTTACCCAGGGGTATGCCCATGAAGTGCACGGCCCCAGCCCCCAAGCTCCAGCTCCAACCTATTTCAACTGTTGCTCTCTAAGAACCTCTTGGAGATTTAGTTTCCTCTCTGGGCAGTGAGAGTAATAATAATTCCTCCCTTCCAAGGTTGTTTTGATGGATAAGTACATGTTAACAAAAATAAAATATTTTAAAAACCCTATCATTTAAAACAAAAACAAACTAAGATTTGTTCTAAGTTTGATGTTAGAGTCAGAAGACCTAGGATTAAATCTTTGGTCTGCCATACATTACTTTTAGGGCTGGAGCAAATCATTCCTCATTTGAGCTCTAAATTTATCTATCTGTTTATGGGAATAGATTAGAACTCTTTAGAGGAAACTGTAGCCTTTACAACATTATGTGACTATAACGTTCAGGATTTGCTCCACTCATCCCATTCATGTTAAATATTAAATTTTTGTGTTTCTTTAACAGGCTAAGAAATTTATAAATAACATTTCTTTTCTAAAAACACTCCTTTCAGTGGAATACTATGGTTGTTATGTAGGGACTCAACATACATTAAAGTATATAAATATAGAAATCAGTACCAATGTAATTTTCATAAAGTACTTAAATTGTTGGTAAACAATTTTATGAGTTGGAAATGTTGAAGCAAATATTAAACATAAAAGTGGATCAAAAGGGGCCTGGTCCACAGAAGATGTTTATTTGATGTAACAAAACAATACAGTTAGTGTTAGATCCAACCACAAAGAGAAAAAGGAATGAAAAATTTGTACAATGTACATAGAAAAACAAGATGTTTACTGTGACAACTATATATTCCTAAAATAATGCTTCTAAAATTACTCATTGAAATCTATATGAAAAAAGAAAGATGTTAATAGCGACAAAGTGCATAAAATCAAACATCATATTTTGAGCAAATTAACATAGTAGGCAATTTTGCTAACAATGCATGATTTTTTTTTCTTGTTTAGAGTCTGCTCAAAATATCTTTATACCAACAGGGTAGGTAGAACATTTAGGTTTAATATCAATTACACAATATTAGCATAAACTTCCACAACTACATAGGGTATTGTTTTCTTTTGAGCTGCAAAGTGACTATAGAAACATCAGATAATTTCTCTGAATTGAGAATTTTATCCAAATAAATGCCACATACCTTCCAGATATATGCATATCTTTCTATATCATGTAAATGGCTTTACCCATTTAAATAATAAACCATACAGCATTTAAGAATCATTATCATATGATTAACAATGTCATGTTTCAGGTTTAACAATTTCATAGGCCCAAAAAAAATTTCTTCTTAAAAACTAGTTTTATAAATGCAGAATATATTCCATGTGTAACTGCTGGTATTTTTTAAGAAAATATATTGTGCAATTGTGGCTACCATGTACTGCTGGCAAAGCATTATTGTTTATGTAAAATGTGAAAAAACTGAGTAAAAATTTTTCAACTGCCTATAATCATGATGAAAGGTTACTGCCTTCTTAAAAAAATTATATTGGCATTTTATTAAAAATAATTCGAAAAGGGACAAACTCCATAGCCAAAAATAAATAAATAAAAAGGTGCATTTTAAAAATGATGCTACTGCAATGCAATGGTTTAAATACCAAAGAACTGTGAAAGTGAGCTGTCTGTGATCTGGCATTAAAGAACATACTAAAAAAGAGCATTCATGTAAATTAAGTAGAAAGGGGATCAAATTTGAACTAACCAAGTTTGTGCAGTATTGTAGCCAGGCTTCTAAAATTAGATATAGAAAATATAAATAGACTGCTTTAGGTAATGAGCCACCAGTGTCCAAAAAAAGGAATGAAATTATGAAAAAAGCTCAGTTAACTTGATCCAAAGCTCTGAGTAATTCTTCACCCTGCAGTAGGTTTCTGCTGCCTTGTACAGGAGCATTAACTTCACAATCATAACTGGTCAGCTGTGGTAATCCACTCTCATCCATTGATTGCCCCAGCAGTCTACATGCTAAATCTGAAAAACAAAGAGATACCTAAGTATTCATTCATCTAGTCATGAGTATTTACTAAACACCCACTATGGGTTAGGTATTGCGGAAAGTAAAGCAAATACACTTCTGGAAGTTTAATCTATCTGGCAAAACCATAGCTATGTAAACAAGTAAGCGCAATCAAGTGTTAACACTGCCATGTCAGAGTGTTTACACGATACAATGAAGGCACAAAGGACTGATAAATCAATTTAGAAAAAGGAATAAAAATTTACAAGTTTCAGCTTCTATCAATATTAATAGCACATAGACATAGATTTATTAAAGAGAATCACTAAAAAATGAAAATTCCATCTTGAAATATATATCCCTGTATTACAGCCATTAGATGAAATGCTACTTTACTTTTTAATCTTGCTATAGAACCAAGCTCACTTGGAGTAAAGTTCCTAAATAAAAAAGTTGCATATATTTTAATTGTCTTTGTGATGTTCAAGGGTAGAAAGAATCAACTAACCAGAGGGTATTAAAATAATTGTCTTTTGCTCCATTCCATTCTGTTCACTAGATTTGCATCCTTTTACGCGTTTCCAAGAAAGTGATGTAGTAGCTGCATGATCATCTGGCTGCTGTAATAATGTTCCCTAAAAACAGTAAAGTTATTTCAAGTTTAGTGTGTTGAATTTTTTTGTAATCAAAAACTCCAGTGTAAGTTTAATGACAACATATAGGCAAATAACATTAAGATAAAGTCATTCGGCATCCATCATGGCTAACTGGTCTATAGATACTTTCCAGTTAATGTGGTCTAAAAAATATCAGTGTGTATTACACCAGCATTGACTTGACCCAAAACATAGTTTGGTTAACAAGGGAAAGTAACTTAAAGAGAGGAGAATGAGACTGTGGTGACTGATACTGAGGATGGAGTAACTCAAAATACATTTGAATTGTCTGGAATTTTTTATACCAAGAATGTATTCATTAAATATTTGTATTTTTAGAAAAGTGTGTACAAAATAAAAAAAGTCAATGTGTAACTCCTGAAAATATAACTCTACTAATTTGGAAGAAACAAGGAATTACCTATATAAATATAACTTGGAAATAGCACATTAGCTAAAAGAGAAAAATATACTACTCTCACACTTACAATTCCTACTGCTTGAAAAAGTGAACCATCATGTTCCATTTTTCGCTTTCTCTGAGCATTCTGCAAAGCTAGAATCTTTGGATTTAGTTCTTCCTTAGTAATGGTAGTTCTGAAAAAGAAAAAAATATTCTAAATAAAAATATGGTCGTTTTATTATTATTTTTAGAAATATCCACTGATCTCTTTGAAACAAAATACACGATACCTTAGTTTTCCAACATTAAGGAATGTAACACAAGAGAATTTTCCTGACTGCTAAAGTTTATCACCTTAAAGCCTAAGCTCAATTTTTAAAGCAGAAAATTTTTAAGCTGGGCATGGTGGTACACACCTATAGTCCCAGCTACTTCGGAGGCTGAGGCACCCAGGAGTTCAGGGCTACAGTGAGCCACATCTGTGCCACTGCACCCTAGCCTGGGCAACAGAATAAAACCCTGTCACTAACAAACAAACAACAACAAAAAAAAAATTTTCTAAACTATGCATATCCTTGTTTTATAAAACAGAGCCAAACAGAACTAAATTGACATTGTAGGGTCAAAAAACAGCTAAATATCAGCCTTTTATTCTACCTAATAATACACTGATACTCTTGGAAGCACTGAAATACAAGATCAACTTCACATTTGTATAGTGTTTTCAGTTTATAAAACATTTTATGTTCCTTAGTCCCTTTTACCTCACTCCAGTTCCCAAGATAGCTAAGGTATGTATATCATATCCATTTTATAAATGAGAAACGTGAGGCCTGTTAGGTAACTTTCTTAAAGTCCCACTGCTAGTTAGTTGCAGATACGGAACTCTAGGTCCAGATACCCCACCCACTGCAACCTCCCTCCTCTCACCACTATGCTACTTTGCCTTCAAACCATCTGGTTATCACACCTGAACTATCTGTATCTGAAATTACTATTAAATAGTGAAGAATTGTTTTAATGAGTCAAGCACATCAGTTTTGTTATATTTATTTTGCTTTTCAAGGAACCTCCCTCACGATACATAATCATAATAGCTCCTTGCTGTGTTCTAGATGGTTGATAATGTCAAATGAGTGATATATTACTCTAACTGCTCTCTTCCTATATGCAGTTTTGTTTTTAAAAATTCTATAAAACCTCTATTATATAAACAGGCAGTTTTAAAAATTCCTATATAAATCTTTATGAAATATAACTCTATCATGTAAATATCATCTGAGTAGTAGTACTTTCATAAGTCATTGTCATTTATATTCGATATTCATGCATCTATTAGTCCAACAACCATTTATTGAGGAAGTACTACACATTAGGTCCTGAGCTAAGTAAGAGTATCACTAAAATGCCCCAGATACTGTCATTGCCCTAGTAGTACTTCTGAATTCATCTGAAGTCCCAAGATCTTTTCCTGGCTCAAGGAAATGGCCTCTCCCAGTGCTCTAGGTCAAGGTGGTAATGCTGGGCAGGGAAAAAACCATGTGCTCCAAATATGGCAGTGCTCCTTTCCTATTGCTATGGATACTGACTCTGTACAAACACAGTAGAGAAGGAATCATTTCTGTCCTCCACACTGACTAGCTAAAACAACTTTCCTCTAGCCATAGCCTCAAATTTAAATTTGAGTCAAATTTTACTAAAAATTATATACCGAAATTATAACTTAAAAATTGGGTCACATACATATGTTTGTTCAAACTAGCTCTATAGAAGCAATGTCATAAATCATGCTTAGATTCCTGGTGTAGACCTCAAAAACCTAATTAGTCTATAATATAGCTACTGTTCTACAAATACATAATAAAAAATAAAAGCAACTTTAATACAAGTATATATACACACACACACACACACACACACACATAACAAAACTTAAAAAGAAGGCTTGTAAATATCTATGCTGAACACTGAAGATTAAAGCCCATCAGGCTCAACTGGAATGGCCAATCAGAAATAACCTGTAAGTTAGAAGGGCTTTTATTCAAGTAAGCTTAAAAAGACCTCTAAGAAATAGAAGCATTCTAGTAGTGAGGATAGTTAACTAGTCTGATTGAAACAACTGTAAGTATGTCTAGGTCAACTCTTACACATTTACAGAACTTACTGGTTGGATTTTATTTTTAAAGGTGTTAGAAGACTCTTCTACCTCCTGTATTTAGAAACATGATATGATTGTTTTAGAGAAAATAAATATACAGGCTATTTTAGAAATAGTTTGCTTATTTTAGGTTCAGAATTTGTATATCAGTTTTATGTTCTTTAAAGCATATAGATCAGAAGGTTTGCTGTATGTTTAGAAATCATTTACCATCACACACATTTTTTCAAAATTAATAAAAGAACTATAATTTTAATGTTATATATAAATACCTTTGACTCAAAGCAACAGATAACACATTAGGGCTTCTTGGATGAGATTTTTCTGTCTGTTCTATGACTCCTTTTCCTGCTCTGTTTGGTGAGGCTGTCCGACTTTGCGTATCACTATATGGTGACATTGTTGCACTAGTAGTTTCTTTATGTACGTGGGTAGGTGATGGAGATGCAATCAATATTTTAATGTCTTCCATACCATCTTTTGCCACTGTTTTTAATTCATCAGTGGTGGCAGTGTTAGTGGTGGCATTAATAGTAGGTTCTTGTATTTGAGTCTGCTGGAATGCTGTAATTGTGCTTTGAGGGCTTGCGCTTTGAGGGCTTGAAGAACTGCTTTCTAATGGTGACAACTGATCGAAGGAACGTAACTGGAAGTCATCATCCATTGGGATATAGGGGGCTAACATCTCCAAGTCTAAATCAGTGTCCTTTAAAACAACAAATACATGAGTTTTTACAATGGCCAAATGTTGTAAATAAAAAACAAGTTAAAGTCACTATAAACTAAAAATTAATAAAATTTAACATAAAATACAATAAACAAGTTCATATACCTGAGTGGAAAATGGAGTCTTTGCTTCTGTGTCTTCAGCAAAAAGTTTTTCTACCAATTCCAACTTGAATTCATTGACCATGTCACTATCCACATAAAAACAATATTCACTGGGACTGTTAGGCTGAAAAAGGAATTAAATGTTTATTTTCCCTGATAAAGCCTCCACATTTTTAGACACAGGAAGCCCTGAAATTGAATCATTCTAGATCTAGAAAAAGCCTGATGTAATACCTCTAGTCTTGGCCAGCCTAGCCTTTAAAGACTATTTTTATTGTGTTTATATGACGGTTGATATCAAGACAGATCTAAAATTAAAAAGACCAGTTATTAACTGTTCTGTGTAAGACTTGGTATATTCATGTTATACTTATCCAGAATTTTGAAATACTGATAGAAATAGGACTAAACTGGGCAAAGAACTTACAAGGTCCTTTCCCATTTAAAACACCTGTTGCCACCAGACAATTCTCCATCTCAAAGAGTATTTCATAGTCTGGGGCTATCTTGTACATACATAGATAGTAGTACTTTCTTTGGATGTCCAAATTCAAGACTTTTTTTGTTTTACTGATATAAATATATAGAGAAACAACCTAAGTTTCACCTTTTAGGTTATATTAAGCCAGTTTCTTCCAATGTTTCTGATTATCTTTGAGCCTATAACTTACACTGAGGTCTGAGTTAGGCTAATAGCTTCTGCAATCTTAAAATGCTAAAATTTAAACACACACACATACAATTTGACATGTGGTTCAAATTAAAATTTGAATCAAATTTACAAATACTTTCCTGAATGTTAAAATCTCAAAGTTGTCCTTTTCTTATTATATCATGACACCAACCTCAGGTGAACTTTGTCTAGTGCTTCCATCAGAAGGACTGGCTGGCTGATCTTGAATCTGGGGCATAGTAAAAGAAAGTTCCAGGGACTCTGGATTTGGTTCTAATTTCAGTGCAACTTCTTGATTGAGTGCAGGGTCAGCCCTACTTCGAAGTGGCTTTGGAGTTTCAGAGGCAGGTAATGGAGACATTGCCAAATTTATATTCTGTAATTTTTCATTAGATGAGGGAAGCATTACATCATTATACAGTGGAATTTCCTCAAGTTGTTGGTCATCAGTTTCTGTGTCTGTGGGGAAAAACACTAGTTAATCTAAAGTATATAAGGATTTTAACATACAGAAATTTATGTTCCTTTTTTCAAAAGGTTTGTCTAATTCATCAAACAACAAAAATGTTACCAAATTTTTCTTAATCAGAAAGTTTACAGGTTATTATGGTATAACCATAAGATTAGGTTATCTTTCCAGTCCATTACTGACAACTCCTATTAATCCATATGGCACAGACGACCTGCAATTCCAACCTTTTTATACGTTAAAATGTAACCCGGTTTGAGATTACAGTTTCATTTTTTTTTTTAATTTCAGCATATTATGGAGGTACAGATGTTTAGATTATGTATGTTGCCCCTGCCTGCCCTCCCCTGCCAAGTCCGAGCTTCAAGTGCATCCATCCCCCGGGGTGGTGCGCATCGCACTCATTGTGTATGCATATGCCCGTCCCCTCCTCCCTACAGTTTCATTTTTAATGTTATATTATGACTGCTTATGTATCCTTTAATGCAACTATACCTATTGCAATATAACTCAGCAAAATTGTAAAGAAAATCTGACAGCAGGTTATAGAGATAGCAGAGTAGCTGGGAAAAATTTATGTGAGAAGAAGAAATACCGTAAGGACACTCTGAAACACAATTTCCAGCAATGTGAAAAAAGCAAGAATGCTAAGAAATTACAAGGGCAAAAATATTTAAGCAAATACTTTCAATCAAAAAGAAAATGTATAAGATTGTAATGTATAAATCATTACTAACAAGAAATGTCAAAGTTTAGTTGAAATGGGGCTTGCAGCAACAGCCATGATTTAGGAGATGAACAAAATAACTAAATACCCACCATTGCTGCCAAAATCTAAGGATATGATTGTGTCTCCAGCGGCTGGGGCCAGCAAAGTTAAAGCATCAGGTTCCTTTTTGAGTTTATCAAAGAGGCTACTTGTATCTTCTGATTCAACTTTGGTGAACAGCTGAGTCATTTTCATATCTGAAGATTCAACTGGTTTGAGGACGCATTCTGTTTGTTGAAGGGAGAAAATCAAGTCGTGCTGAATAATACCACTGTCAAAAAAAGAGAAATTAGTAATCCTTAAGTGAGCACTTGACACAATGAGGGGGAGGGGAACTGTGAAATGACTTTATTTCTTTAAAAAAAATTCTGCTTTATGAAAAGGAATATTTTGGCTGGGCACAGTGGCTCATGCCCATAATACTAGCACTTTGGAAGGCCGAGGCGGGAGGATCACTTGAGGCCAGAGTTCCAGACCCAGCCTACCCTGTCTCTATAAAAAAATTTAAAAAAATATATTAGTTGTGCATGTTGGCGCGTGCCTATAGTCTCAGCTACTCGGGAGGCTGAGGTAAGAGGATTGCTTGAGCCCAGGAGTTCAAGGTGGCAGTGAGCTATGATGGTGCTACTGCACTCCAGTCTGGGCAACAGAGCAAGACCCTGTCTTTAAAAAAAAAAAGAACATTTTAAGACTTTAAGATTCCTCGAGATGCATGATCTCTCATGCATACTTTGTCACATTTAGGGTTTTAAAATGCCAATATGAAATAAAGACCTAAGAAGATTCACAATACAAAATAATTTCAGTAATTTCAATTAAAAGCTTCAGATACCATTTGGGAAGAGTGGTATTGACAAGGAAATTTGCAGTCAAGTACATAAAGGACACAAATAGATCCTCAGAATTTTTGTACTGACCCACATATAATGAAATTGCTAGAAAAGAACTTTTTGGCTCTAATATATGAGGCATGACCTCAGGATGGTCCAGAATATATATAGATAAATAACCAATGTTTTTCTAAGAGAGGTGCCATACTTTCTTTGGTGGTAAGAAAATGATATGGTGATACCTTCTACAGGATAGGGTTGAAGAGGGATGATGAACAACAGCTCCATCTTTGTGTTTTGCTTAAATGTAAATTTTATTACTCCTTTAATTAAATGTTCACTATGTGAAATGAACTGAGGATACAAAGATTAAAATACTCAACACTTGTCCTCAAAGAAGTTCATAACCCATTATGAAAGTAGATGTGTAAACAATTAAAATACACTATGATAATCACTAAAATGGAGAAAGCTTGCTTCACTGAGAGACTAACAAGCTGAAACTTGGGCTCAACTAGTAATCTGTCAGGCAGACTGGGGTTAGGGGCGGGGAGGAGGAGGACATTGCAAATGGGGCTTCTTATATAATGGTAAAGTCACAAAACAACTCTTTGGCACTAATATTAAAATATTAAAGGATGGAGTCAAAAGTGGCAAGAATAAAATCAAATGACCAAAGTCTTCCTAAGAGGGGTGACTCTATGAAACAATGAATATGACAACAAGAAATGATGTTGTGTACGTAGGCAAGGATTTATTTTGGGTGTGTGTGATAAAGGTATCTTTTAAAAAATGCTAAGGAAAACGAGACGATGAGATATCCACACTAGAAAGCTCAGCCTGGTGGTTATGTGGAAGATAGACTAGAATGTGGTGGTAATATGGACAGGTAGACTAGATAGGGCAGGAGCCTAGTGAAATAGACCAAATGAAAGATTAATTTAATATATATATAATAATATACACAAACCAATGAACTAAGAGAAGAGCTCATGAATATACAGGAGCCATGTATCACATTATACAACCTTTTAAAGTAATCTCACATAGAATTTCATGATAATATTTTGAAGTTAAGTGTTATCGCATTTACATAGATGAAATTCAAGAAACAGAGACTTCTCCAAGGTCATGGAGCTAATAAATGGCAGAGCTATGACTCAAACCTAACTATTCCAAGGCCAATATTCTCCCTACAAAAATAACATAGCTGTCTTGAGATAGGATATGCTGACAGCTGTATCGGTAGAGCAAACTAATCCATAGATCTGGAATTTTTCCAAGGTCTTTTTAAAAACAGGAGTGAAAGTACTGGGATAGACAACTGCACCACTGTGGAACAGCTGGACGGGAAACCTAGGTCAGAGTACTGAAAATCTTAATTTGGCAGAAATGTAAAAGTAAAATAATTCAGTTAATTTTTTTTTTTTTTTTTTAAGCGATAAAGGGTCTTGCTCTGCCACCGCTGCTGGAGCACAGGGATACGATCATAGCTCACTGCAGCCTTGAATTGCTGGGCTCAAGTGATCCTCCCACCTTGGCCTCCCAAGTAGCTGGGACAACAGGTGTGTGCCACCATACCCAGCTAATTAAAAAAAATTTTTTTTTGTAGAGAAAGGGTCTTGCTACATTGCCCAGGCTGGTCTTGAACTCCTGGGCTCGAGCGATTTCCCCCACCTTGGCCTCCCAAAGTGCTTATTATAGGCATGAGCCACCGTGCCCAGCCAAATTCAGTTAATGTTTTTAATCTTCTCTTTCTATAAATGAACAGAGTATTCAAAAAGAGTTACTTCTTTGCTCCCCAAAAATGTTTATTTCTCAAGCTTACCTCACAACATAATTTACACATACAATGCATTGTGGTTGAGAGTTCTTGGTGTTATATATGACAGTTGCTTGAGTTTCAACCCAAACATATCCACCTCTTTTGGCAAGCATCCTGTATTGCCCTGTGGTGACTTGTCCTTTAGTAAACACTAGGAGTGAAAAGGAAAAAGAATCATGCAGAGAAAATATTTTAACTTTGAATTTTCAATCAAATGAAAAGATGCTGAATGTTGGTCCATTGTTTTAGAAAAGGGGAGAAATGTTTATTTTAATGGAATCAGTTGTAACTGTTTAAATTGATGGAGAGCAAGAGAAAGCTCCAGCATAGCTGAAAATATACCTACTTCCTTCTTCTAACTCTCCAAGTAAAACTCCTTTCCTGCCAATCTTCACTTTGAATAAAAGAAAAGTCAGGAATGAGAGATAGCAGTGACTAAAATTTCTTTAATGACTTATGTTGAAAGTGGCAGAGAGATCAATGACCTTGATTCCACAGAGAACATTCAAGAAAGTGGTACTGCTATCATTTCCTTAAATTCCTGCTATAGTTTCCATAGAACCAAAGAAACTTCAAAAAGCTGTATTTAGCATATTTGAATTCCATACTGTAGTCTTTTGGCAATGGGCAATCTATTATTGATTTGGGAGAAAGTACTGAATAAATCATGATGATATTGTCATGAGTTTTGGGGCTGTGACTGCAGATTTGGGCCTACTCTTCAGTTCAAGACTAACCACACTAACTCAGAGGCATTCAGATATGCCCAATAACACTGGGAAGTCATGTTTAGGTTCAGATTAAACAGGTAAGGGAGAATTTCCAAAGTTTAACTTACCTTAGGATCTTAAATAACATTCATTTGAGTAAAATTCAGAATCATATCTATGTCAAGGGTACTTGTTGCCACAAGTGCATGATGTTAACCACTTTCACATTCATTGACTGACTGTACAAATATTTTCTTAGTGCCTTCTATGTATCAACCACTGTTCTGAGTATTTAGGCAGATTCTGAAAATGATGCTATTAAATACTCTATAACGTGATTTTTTAAAAAGTTTACGTATTTAAAAGGTCAGGGAAGTTTTATG
Source organism: Avahi laniger (assembly GCA_963575035.1). Classification (NCBI taxonomy): domain Eukaryota; kingdom Metazoa; phylum Chordata; class Mammalia; order Primates; family Indriidae; genus Avahi; species Avahi laniger. Next base: position 6,768 of record CAUYSK010014308.1, on the reverse strand, counting down.
TATTAGTAAATGATTCTACTTTTACTGATATTTGTTATAACAAGTGCAAAACATAGACTTTAATAGTCAAGATCCCCTATGAAGACATCTGTTAATATATTTAGTCTAGGAAGACTGGTTCATTTTAACCAGAAAATTAGCCAAATAGTAAAGAGATTGCAACAATTAAATAATTAGAATAACTATGAATTCTTCCATTGTACTTACTATCATGATGAGTTTTGGTCAGATGATCAGAGTCCAAAGCATGATAGTATTCATAAATTGAGCGGCCCAAAAGTTCTTCTGGCTCATATCCCATCAATTCGGTGATTCTGTTAGTAAAATGTGTAAGTTTAAAAAAAAAAAAAAGGGATAGACTGATAAAGAAAAATTTTGTTTCTCTAGAGTAACTGATATGCATTAATCTTATGGACAAGTGAATTTTCAAAAAATTCTTTGCTTAGAATAAATTAACACCTCATCTTTAGTAACTCTACAGTTATTAAATGTAGTTTATTCCAAAATAAATAGAAAGCTGACTTGTCAAAAACCAAACCAAATGGTTCTGCAGAATGTACTTTAAAAAAAAAAAAAAAAACAACAAAACCAAACCCAACCAAAGCCCTCAAATGCTTTACAAAGGGATATTCCTAAACACATCAACACTAGGTGGCAGCATTATAATGGAAAATACTGTTTTTAAACAAAATCAGTCATATTTCTTTAAATTAAAAATACTTTTAATTGGTCTCATATTTGCACATTTAATTGTCCAGATAATTTCTTTCTATTTTTAGTAGAGATGGGGTCTCGCTCTTGCTCAGGCTGGTTTCGAACTCCTGACCTTGAGCGATCCACCCGCCTCAGCCTCCCAGAGTGCTAGGATTACAGGCGTGAGCCACCGCGCCCCGCCAATTTGCACATTTAAATAAAATGCCTATAGAACTAAAAACACTTTCACTATTCAAACCTTTGTGTGCCTGGCATTGTATTAGGCATGAAAATGCAAAGACAAAACTCAACATGTGGCTAATCTTCTGGTACACTTACCATACTACTTATGAAACAATGTGGTAAATGCAGTGATGAGAATCTGTTCCAGGAATCAGAAGAATCATCCCTGTCCATGAGAAGGAATGGTAGAATGAGGGACAGCTTCTTATAGGAGACTTATGAGTTCAGTAAAGAGAATCAAAGAAAAGGCAAAACCATTTCAGGAAGAAGGTACAGTATAAGCAAAGATGAAGAAAATGTTTAACATGGTACAGGTAACAAAGACTATTGATGTGGTTAGTGGAGACGAGTAGAGAGATGATGGCTGCAGAAGAAGCAGAAGGATCAGATCAGTGAGGGTCTTACTCATTGACTTAGGAAGTTCTGATTTAATCAGATATCAATCAGTACTTCTCAATCTGAGATATGCCTATCACTATGGAATGCCAAGAAGTCAAAATATACAGTATACATTTTCTAGGTCAATTTTATGTATATTGGAGGAAGAAAGGTAAAGTTAATTTAACTTTAGAAAGTGACATAGCTTATGTTCTGTATGAAAGTGGGGGGTGGAGGCGGGGAGGGGCAAATCCAGAAAATGTGATCACAGTGTTTTTAATGGACTAAGGACATCTGTGAGCTAAAGTTGTATACCATTCATTCATTGTAAGTGTCTTAAGGGCAGGAACTGTTGATCTTCATTCCTACTTTAGTGCCATGAACATAGCAGATGTTTAAATAAATGCGTTGAATGATGATAAGTGGACATTACTCAATAAATAATAGTGGTTTGTGGGATATTTTGGATGTTAAAAGCTTGATATGTTAGATTTTCTTAAAATTGGTCAAATTTTTTCCTGTATCTTAGTTCTTAGGGACTATAGATATGAGAAGTTCCTGGCAAGAGCTCTAACCAGGAAATAACAGTCTACTGGTCAAACTCAAAACCTTTCTTGGTTATCTGTAAACTGGCTGTCTTTACTCTTAACTCCTCTGTCATGATCATTTTGCTGATTTTCTGATGTAACCGGAGGGGAATGCTACTCCCTTTCTCATTATTTCTTTCTCCCCAGCCTCCCCTATACTTTGTTACTTTAAGTTTTCAAAAGATAAAAAATAATTCCTCAAAACAAGATGGGCATCTCTGCTCTAGCATACATTCACATGAATACTGGCAGTAAACACCAGAAAATAGTTATTAGTTTTTCTATCCTCATTTTCTTAAAACTGACAACCATGGTGAAGCACTCACTGTGTGCACTATGCATTTAACTCCTTTAATCCTTATAACAACCTTTCGCAGTATGACCTTTATTTTACAGATGAGGAATGTGAATTTTACAACAGTTAAGAACGAAGGCTACACTGTAAGTACCAGAGCTGCAAGCAAGGACTAAACCCAAGATTATGTGATTCCAAAGCCAGAGCTCTGTCACATTTCCTTGTCCAGTGGAGTGGGAGGTTCTTGTCTACTTTATATTATGGCTAAGTGCTTAAATTGGTTTTTCCATATAATCTTCAAGTTAATCCCATAAAACAGTTGTTATTAAAGGTGAAGAAACCGTGTTTAAAGAGAACACCTAACTTGTCCAAGTCCCTTTGGATACAGGCAACAGAGCCAGGATTTAGTAGTCTGACTGCAGAATCTATGCCTTTAGCCACTATATTACACAGCCTTAGCGTGAAAAATAAGATAAGCAGAACAATAGTAGAATAAATGCTAGGACAGAGGCTATGTACAAGGAATGGTGTAGTTTCTTCTTGAAGGAACAAGTAAAGTTCCACAAAAAAGTAGATCCTCTTGGAAGTTAAGTATGTGTTAGGAGGTGAAGAAAATTTCACTGCAGATTAGGAAAGTATGTGCAAAGGCACTAAGCAGCATGGGGAGCTCTCTGGTTGTCGGGTGCTGGGGGCCACATCAGAATGTGTGGTCCCCCTCCTCCTGATTAATCTGGAGAAGTAGGCAGGGGCCACATGGTAAATATCTTTGTTTGCCATGCTAAGAAGTTTAGATTTTACTGTGTAGGTCTATTTTTCTTTCATTCTTTTAAAATACAAGTCTTCATTTGATAAATAAAAATCTCCTCTATTTTTATAAACAAAGCTTTTTTGTGTGTGAAGATGAAGGGAAGCAATTGAGGCATTTTCAGCAGGAAAAGGACATGATCTGATTTTCACATTAGGAAGTCCACTATCTGGCAATCTGGATAAAAGATTAAAAGGGCCGAAATCTGTTAGCAGAAAGGCAGCTCAAGAGACTATGGCAACAGTTCAAGTCAAAGGTAATAATGAGCTGAAGAATTCAATGGCAGGCGCACAATGGTGGCAAGGAGGGAATGATCAAGAGATATATGTAGATAGTACATCTATAAGACTTAGAGACCGATTTGTAGACAATGAAGACAAAAGGATGACTTCCAAAGTTTTCCTGGACTTGTGTCTACAGTGGTGTGTTAACCACAATAAGCAATATAGAAGGAAAAGCAGTTTTCAGTGCTATTGTTTGGGGGAAGTAGTGATACAGTTCAGTTACAGAAACATTTCGTTTACAATGCGGAAGAATATCCATATAGAACTATCAAGTTGGCAATTAAACAGCAGTCACTACGGAACTGAATTTGGGAAATAGTGACAGAAACCATGAGCAGAGTTGAAGCTGTTCAAGGAAAATATGTAGGATGAAGAGATGTCCAAAGAGTTGGCTTTCTAGTCCACAACCACACGTAATCTGTCCTTCCTCAAAACATCCACTATATGTATTTTCTTTCTTTAAATAAACAGAGCCCCTAAAGAAAAAAGAGCTCATCTTAATTTTTGGATAGACCTGGTAAAGTAAGTGTTCACAGTAAATGTTTACATGTTTACAACATAGTAAATGTTCAATATATGTGGCTGAATTAATTTAGAAAGTTAATCTAGTATTATTGAGTTCCAGGATGTATCATCCTATTCAGCTTAGTGGAAAGCATACAATTTAACAATGAGCCTTTACTACAGTGAATATTAAAAAATGCTACAGACTAATTAAAAATTTCACATTTACATTTTTGATCTAATTTACCTTTCGTCACAATAAGAAAATTTCATATCCAGGCTGTGTCGACTGAGGAAAGTCTTGCTATCTAAGGGAATTTCAATATTTGATGGATGAGGAATGGGTTCACAAATCAGCACCAAGCACGTCATGGGTGGTTTCTTATACCCACACTGAGATTGGTTATTGTTGGTATCATATACATGAATATGGCCTGTGCAGTGAAGTACCTATGTATGAAGAAGAAAAGTTATTTTTAAAAATTTACAATGCTAGAAAAAAAATGCAGAGATGAGATAAGTAGTTGGGTCTGACATGGCAAGTTTTAAGTTTTCATAAAATTTACTATCATTAGTGGATTAACCATATTTTTAAAAATCAATAAGTGTTTTCCCCACAACTCCACCCATGACCTACTCTCCAGGTACCATAGACTACTCTTTAAAATATTCCCCTGCGCTGCTTTTTCATTCAACTGGTCATCAGAACTGTTTGATCATTAGTTTTTGCTCTGATGACTGTTTCAACACCGAACAAAGAAATGAAATAACGATGAACAGAAAATTAAGTTCTAACGGGATTCAAATAGTGGGTAGTTGGCAAAGCAAACTGATTAAGTTACCTTGGTACCTCAATGCCACAATTCACATAATTTAGGTTTGTGCCCTAAATTGGCAAATTACTATGCTGTTTTGCATTTGGGGGATCACAGACAAATTAGTTGAAAGTGCAGATGTTAAATCTCCAAACACCAAGGAACAACTGTAAATTTTGCTCATAATTCTAAAGTTATCTTAATATGAACAATATCTACATGTATGACTTCATCTATAAATCAAGTACATCATCACTCACAAATCCTTTTTACTTACCTTCCATGTCGCAGACTTTATGTTCATAGTTCTCCCTCGACTAGTTAAAGTACACTTCATTCTGAGAAAAAAGCTTCGCTGTGTGTTTTGCTCTTTACCCTTTTTCACAGGACCTAAAGAAAGTATGAAATAAAGTTGTAAAACAGAACTAAATAAACAATTTGTTACAAAAAAAGTAGCAAACTCCTGACCTCAAGTGATCCCCCAGCCTGGGCCTCCCAGAGTGCTAGGAGTACAGGTGTGAGCCACTGCACCCAGCCAGTTCACACCTCTTTGACCCACTCTAATACAGCCAAGAGATCTGACACATTCCACTCAGTGATTTATTAGACTACAGTGATTCCCTGAGTTGGTAGATGAGAATCCATATTTGGGATAATACTTAATCATTCATGTCAGTAAACTTGACCAAACTACGAAGAAATATAAAAATGATATGAGTTTGCTTTATAACTGTACTATCAGTGTATAAGCATGCCCAAAAAGAGAACTTCCACAACCTTCCTATCCTTTACTAAACGTGGTAGCACAATTTATAGCAGGCACTCAATGGAGTTATAGAACTTTTAAAATAGCAACTTTCTTTTTAATAGCAAATAGCATTTTATATACCTGATTTCTTCCTTGAGTCATCCTGTAAAGCAGGCAGGAAATTATTTCTAATTTGTTACTATTGAAAAAACAGATTGAATGACTTATCAAAAGCTACAGAAATAAAGCAAAGTCAGAATTAAATAAATTGAAGTCTATACACTCCCATTCCAAACCTCATATAACTAAAAAGTGAGATTAACTCAGGTGACTAAGCAAACAGCATCTCGATTTCTTATCTTCATTGGTTAGCCTGGTTCAAAACACATACAAAGATATTCAGTATTCAGTACCTGGACTAGATATTGCAGGTGATACAAAGATGAATAAAACACACTCCTTTCTTGGAGAAGTTACAAATGTAGTTAAGTACAGTAAGGTCAACATACAACAATATAGTGAAGAGTAAGTATTCAAGACATACATTCTTCTAAGGACACAAAGCACAGAGAGAAATTATACAGTATCTTCTAGTCAAGGAGAATCAAGAAGGCCCACTTAGAAAAAGAGATATTAGAATTTCAATAAATTTCAATAAGCAGAGATGGGTTAGAAGGGCTTTCCAGGCAGAAGAGAGTGAAAAGCACGGAAAGAGGAAAAATAGCACACATTTGGGGAACAGTAGATAGTACGGTTTGTCTGCAGTATAAAGTATATGTAGAAGAGTAATAAGACAAAGTTAGAAGGGAAGGTTACCGCTATTCTGCAGAGGGCTTCATATGCTCAACTGAAGAATTCAGCCCAAATATACAACATGGGGCTTAAAAAAATTCTGAGTTTGGAAGCACAATCAGGAACTTAAGGAACATTAACTTAGCACCAAATATCTATGGCATGTCAGAATTAGAATAAGGCGCTGGTGCCGGGCGTAGTGGCTCACGCCTGTAATCCTAGTTCTCTGGGAGGCCGAGGCGGGCGGATTGTTTGAGCTCAGGAGTTCGAGACCAGCCTGAGCAAGAGCAAGACCCCGTCTCTACCAAAAATAGAAAGAAATTAATTGGACAGCTAAAAATATATGGAAAAAATTAGCCGGGCATGGTGGCGCATGCCTGTACTCCCAGCTACCTGGGAGGCTGAGGCAGTAGGATCACTTGAGCCCAGGAGTGTGAGGTTGCTGTGAGCTAGGCTGACGCCACGGCACTCACTCTAGCCAGGGCAACAAAGTGAGACTCTGTCTAAAAAAAAAAAAAAAAAAAAAAAAGAATAAGGCACTGGTAATGAGAGGCTGAGCCAGTAGCAATAGGAGTAAAAAGAAGGCTGGCAAAAGATAAATGAAGAGGTGGAATCTATAAAAAC
>CAUYSK010014305.1:0-13908 GCA_963575035.1 Avahi laniger | reverse complement strand
ATGAGCAGGCCAGAAGGCAATGGCGAGCACAGAGCATCTGAGGAACTAAAAAGACATTAAGTTTAGCATGGAAGGGAGGAAAGGTAGTCAGAGTGGTAAAAGTTAAAATAGCAAGGTTAGCAAAAGGCAAGATAGAGAGCTATCGTAGCCTGGTTAGGGAGTCTGAACTGAGTCCTCACTTAGGGGCTGTGCACAGTGGCTCATGCCTATAATCCTAGTACTCTGGAAGGCTGAGGTGGAAGGGTCACTTGAGGCTAGGAGCTTGAGCCCAGGAGTTTGAGGTTGCAGTGAGCTATGATGACACCACTGGACTCTGCCCAGGGTGACAGAGTGACAGTCTTGTCTTAAAAAAAAAAAGTCCTCACTGAAGGTTCTGGATAAGTTCCAAGATAGGTTCTTGGAAACTTCCACTTTAAGTGAAACTGAAACGATGTGTAAAGAAATCAATTTTAACACAGGTTAATTGATATAAACAAGAGTTAAAGTTCCTACAGCATATTTATGGTCAGAAAAACATCATCAAACTTCTTAAAAAAAAAAAAAAACATTTTTACTATTAAACATTGGAATTAATGTGAGTTACACACACATTTAAGAAAAATTACTAAAAGCAAGTAACATAATTATTTACCCACTTATTCCAGTTCAGGGTCACAGGTGGCCAGAGCCTATCCCAGCAGGTCATAGTGCCAGGTGGGAACCAGTCCAGGACAGATTGCCATCTTATTGAGACAGGATACACTCACACAGCCATACCCACTCAGACGGGGACAATTTAGACATGCCACTTCACCTCACGTGCATATACTGGGGATGTGGGAAGAAACTGGAGTACCCAGAGAAAATCCACAGACATGAAAACGTGAAAACTCCACATAAACAATGACCCAGCCAGGAACCGGTTTTTCCCTCATTGTTACAATGAAAATTGAATGAAATGAAATTATTCGAGGACCTCCTCTTTATTATCAAGATGATGCGATGCTGCCTCAGGATTTTAAAAGGTAGAAAAGATCATTCCATGCAGTATGAAAGAATAAGTGGGAGAAGGACAGGACTAGAGGCAAGTATACTAGGTGAGAGCTGAATGTGCCTCAAGTTATAATAGTTATGGGAGAAATTTTGAAAGATTCAGAAAATACTCAAGAAGTAAAATCTTGATCATTCATCAAATACAACCTAAGCATAAAGAGTCAAAGATGACGCCCAAGTTCCAGACTTCAACTATTCAAAAGATGTTACCATTCACTAAGAACAGTAACATATCAAGACAATAAGACAACCAGCCAGGCTGGTAGAAAATATTTTGCAAAAGCCATATCTAAAGACATATGATAAAGGACTTATTAAAAATATACAAAGAAATCTTAAAAGTCAATAAAACAATAAAAAACAAACAGCCAATAAACAAAAAAGTTTTTTAAATGTGCCAAAAATTTGAAAAAAAATCCCATGTGATCCCTCCTACATTCCTTGTTCCAACACAAAAAAACAGGGGAGATATGCTTTGCCTTTGCCATCAAAAGACTTCATCGCCAAACTCCTGACACTTTTTGTGACTAAAAATTCAACAAGTACATAACTAAAATGTAAGCTTCAGGACAAAAGGGACTTTGTTTTATTGTATTTCCACCGCCTAGAAGAGTAGCACCTAGTAGGCACTAAAATATTTAACAAATGAACCGTTATTCACAACTGGTAAAAACAACATAGCACGAGACAGCTGTATAACACTCTAATCCAGAAATAGACTCAACACAGAAATTCTGTATTTAATAAAGGAACTATTTGAAATCAGTAAGGAAAAGATGAATTCTTCATTAAATGATGTTGGGGCAACTAGACATATGGAAAAATTAAGCTCAATCAATCTCTAATACCAAAGTAAATCCTAGCTGGTCCAAAAATAATCTAGACTATTAAAAAAAGCAGTAAGAGTACTAAGAGAAAACGTGGTGAGCATTTCTTCATAACTTGGAAGTAGATTGATGTCATGACTTCCTAAACATGATATAGAGCCAAGACAGAAAATATGACAGCTGACTATAGATGGAACATCTGCATGGCAGAAGTCGCCACAAAAAAGTTAAAGAAAAAAAATCACAACATAATAAAAAATATCAATGGCTTTATTATTTCAAAAACTTCTGCATATCATTAAGAAAAATGTCAACATCTTTTATTAATAAGCAAAATCCATGAACAGGTAATTTACAAAAGAAACAGAAATAAACATGAAACACATGAAGATTGGGAACTTAATAAAAATAGCACTGTTTCCATAAGGATTTACCTTATAAATCTAAAAACTTTTTGAATACTTGTCAAATCTGTTAAATGGCAATATAGGAAATTTATCAAAAATTTTAATGTGTGTAGCCTGTGATTAACAAATCTACTTCTAGAGATCTGTCCAATGGAAATAAATTGGCAAGTACCTAAAGATACATGTGCATATGTGTATTTGAATGTTTATGACAACACATCATTTATAATAGTAAACTAAAAGCTTAAATAAGCCATAAGCTGGGAACTATTTAAATAAACTATAGTACATCCATTTGATAAAATATTGTGTAGTAATTAAAGAATGATATATCTATATTAGAATGATTTCTGAATTATACTATTGAATAAAACAAAGCAGTTTTATGATATCACTACATACATAAAATGTTTTTATTAAAAATACATGCTACCCAAAATTTTTTTGACAGGAATACATGTTTAAAGGTATAAACTAAAGGACAAATGTACATAAGGAAGAAAACTTTATTTTTACTGTTGAACCCAGCTCCGTGCAGTGGCTCATGCCCGTAATCCGAGCAGTTTGGGAGGCCAAGACAGGAGGACCAACCTGAGGCTGGGATTTCCAGACCAGCCTAAGGGAGAGAGGGAAAGATGGAAGGGGAAGGGGAGAGGGAAAAAGGGGAACGGAGAAAGGGAAGGGAAGGAAAAAGGAGAAAGGAGGAGAGGAGAGGGGAGGGGAGGGGAAGGGAGGAGAAGAAGAAAAGAAAGAAAAAAGAAAGTACTAATAAGCACTGAAATATTATTGAACCCAATTTTCTTGACTCTGAACTCCCATATGACTCTGGGTAGAAAACTAAACCTTGTTACTTTCAAAAATGCTCAGTGACACCCAGGGTGGGGCCCTTGACACAATCAGTGCCCAATACTCTCTCAGGTGGGAGACAAACAGCTAGTTTGCAGGTGTCTCTCTGCCTGCTCCAAGCAGCTTCCTGGGACAGTTGGTACCACAGATTTGTAGCTATTTCCATGTTCCACACCCAATCAGCACAAATCAGATGCCATCCCTTTCTTCTATCAGGCCCTTTCTTCTATCAGACAGCCTCTTCAAGCTAGCATATAAAATTCACTCATTGCGTTGTAGTTTTCAGAGGAAATGAGTAAATCTACTTCATATGAAACCCATATCCTCAGGAAAGGACTGAAAAGGGCAGTACACCTGTGTTCACACTCTTTCGCTCTTCACTAATTCTCCTTTCCCTTTCTCTAGCCAAACTCTTTCTCTCTTTCTAATGCCTCTTTGCATCTATGGAAACCACTCTGGTCTCCTGGATATAAGAAATTTAGAGTCTACTTCTTTGTATATCCAACTCCTTTCAGTTTATCCATGGGAAGTGGGGAAGGAAACAGTCTAAGAGCAGCAAGAACAGGCACATTTCTCGAATAAGTATAGCAGCGCACCTTCCCAGACTTATCCACTCATTTATGTCTGCCATGTGTTAACCAGTTGTTACTCTCTAGCTGGTAGGATTTCTGATGAATCTGATTTTTTTATACTGTTCAGAACTGTTTGATGTGCACTTTAAAAAAAAAAAACAATGTGTATCATTTTACAATCAGAAAAAAAAGTTTTTTATTTTGGAAAAACAGTTAAGTGGGTAGAGAAGTGTGAAAAATTACTAAAGTACAAGTCATGGAAGATACACAAATATTTCACAATTTAGACTGCTTCATTTTTATTGGTAATGCACTTAAGGAAAAGTACTTCGATTTGCTATTAATCACACATATCAACATGTGAAAATCTGACCGTTTTCAGACAGTACTAAGTGTTTTTCAAACTAATAAAAACAAAATCTACATAGAGCCTGGTAGTTTCAATTTCAACATGCCAAAGAGTAATAATCATTTTGGATTCTCCTGTCTGCCTCATAAACTACCTACACTGAAAAAATAAAAGTCACACCTCTGAGAGCTATAGACGCTTTCCAGTACAGGACACCAAACAGTTGACTTGATAGTCAAATCCTATTCCTCTAAGAAAATAACTCCAGTTTGACCAAATGTGATAAAGTACAGATTCAAGAAAAAGATGACCTGGCTACAAATCTATATAGCTCATTAGCTATATAACCTTGGACGTTTGTGTGATCTTTAATAAAAATTAACCATGTGAATACAACATATGAATTTGTTGCTTGAGATCTAGAACCATCGTAGGGCCTTCAATAGTCTCTGAGAAATAATCATATCCAAGAATATTAGATATAATAAATCTTCTGAGGTCAAAAGACAGAAAAGCAAAGGAGGAAAGAAAAATCTGTAAAGACTACACTGAATAGAAAGAAAAAATCACGTTTACAGCCTTCCAAATACATAGTGCCAACTAAGATATTATCACAAGCACCAAGTGACCTCAAGGTTCTCACCAAAATTACAAATAAGGCAAAGTTTGCTTTGGGGTCCACTACGTCCTCCTCTAGAATTCTTCCCTGCTACAATCCCCTACTACTAGAAACACACCAGATACTCTCACTAATCTACTTTCTTTCCTAGTTTCTGGACACGTAATACCTCCAGACTACCCTTTGGCTATCATCTTCAACAGCAAATTTTACCAAGTACCTATACAAGGTTGTTTCTTCCTCTGTCCTTTATTTTCTTTTACCTAAAGAGCCAGTAAATAAAATACATACTACCATCGTAGTATTTCTTTTCTACCAAATTCACTTCCTTTCCTGACTTTGAAAATGACTCCGAAAGATCCAGCCAAAAAGAGTCCTCACTTAGAGAACAATCATGAATGGAGACAAAGCAAACTCTGAAAAACTCTGAATCTCACTCTCCACATGAGGGAAGACTCCTGCATAATAGCTGATATTGATATAAAATTGGCCAAGAAAAAATATATCGATAATCTCCATATAGATAAGAATGTGTTATGCTGACTGGTTTTGTTTCACAGATAAGGAGTAGAAAATAATGTAAGAAAGATAAGAAATTGAAATATATAAGTAAATGGTGGTCAGCTAAAAAGGTTGAGGAGGATCCAGCTATTCTTCATCTATTAAGATAATCTAAGATATTTAACTTAGACTGCATTAATCAAAAACAGACGACTAAAAAGATAATAGACAAAATTTACAACCACTCCTTCACACTGTAATATATCCATATAATAATTTGGTTATCTGATCATGGCCAGGGCATTATCATGATTTGAAAACAAAGCAATTAACTTGTATTCATAGACTCAAAGGTTACAAAATAATAAAAACCAGGTAAGAGGCCAAGAAATTCTTTTTATTTTTCAAATGAAGAGTAAAGGTACCTCATCGCCTAAACAGAGGAATAGCTCTGCTTAAGCTAATTAAAATCTAAGATATATACTTAGTTTTAATTTAACATTCAGGATTTCCAAAAGTGTTATATAAAACCAGTACCTACTTTACAAAAGCATAATCAGATGAAAAAGTGCTATTACTAAGAATAAGGAAAATAAGAAGGATTAAATATTTGGTACATGCTCTCCTGTTTTCGCTTTGACCGAGTTAACTTTACACTCACATTTTAAAAATTAGTCTAGACATGATTCATTTAGGTTTCTAACCTAATAAAATGGTCTACCCCATTCCTAAAGTTTTTATTTTGTTTTTTGGAATGTAAGTAATATATATAAGGAATGATCCAGAAGGAACTACCTCAAGTCATTTGATTTCCCATTTTATGATGATTAAATTAAATTGGATATTCAGCAGAAGTCCCTAAGGCCAAAGTAAAATGACCAATAAAAAATATCCTTCATATGAAATCAATATGTAATCTTCTGAATGTCGATATGTCAAAATCACCAAGGAAAACAACAATGGCAGCTATAATATAGCAGGACTACTCTGAAGTTTCTAAACTTCTCTCCCTAAATATGCTCTTGGCTATACAATTGTCTCTCCTCTTAGGACAAAGCGCCTCCTTACTTAAACTGTCCCTCCCCCATTTGGAAAAGGAAAAACAGAAAAGGGGGAGAGTTACATAAATTCATTGTCAATGGCATCCTGGCTCCTTTCCTTTTTCTAGCCTGAGAATGCTAATGAAAGCCAAGTGAAATACAGTGAGAAAAACAAAGAACTCTTCTCTTACTCATATTCTTTCAGACATACCACACTGACTGAAATACATTGAAAATATCTCAATATTTTATAATGGTCACATTTTTCATACTAGTTTTGTTAATCTAAAAAATGTTATTTGCACTTTCACCCCTAGGATGAAGGGGTTTTAGAATAAGAACTGCAGGAAATGAGGACGAGTGTGTCTGATCTCTTCTGACTGAAAAGACATCAGGCCTACATTGGAGATCCTCTCTGGAGGCCGCTAAGAGTCTTTGAGGCTACAGATGACAGTCACAAGCAGGCAATTCATGCTGGGTCCAAGAAGCAAGAACAGGAGATAATCCAGAAGACCACCTTCTGGCACTCAATCTTTACTAATACCTGGCTGACGTTATTCCACAATAGTAACCAATATGAAATACCTTAGTAGAAACAAAATTAACTCCTTGAGGGGAAAAATGAGAATTTAACTTTCTAGATTAAGTTCAAGGCAAACACTAACATGGTTATTATATGTAATAATGTCTTGAATTTCTATTTATGGTGTGAAGGATAGTATGTAAAGGCAGGAAGAGGATACAAATAATTCATTTTAAAAGATTTTCTATTGAAAAGTCTTCAAAGCTATCTACCAAATTTCTAAATGTGGAAGGAGGCCGGGAGAGGGTCATGAAGAAAGAAAGTACTTTTCACAATAGATGCTTCTATACTTCGTGAAGTTTGCTTCAACATGTATTATTTCTGTGATTTAAAGGGAAATAAAAATAGGGCCAGGCACAGTGGCTCACATCTGTAATCCCAGCACTTTAGAAGGCCAAGGTAGGAGGACCACTTGAAGCCAGGAGTTCAAAACCAGTCTGGGCAATATAACGATACTCCATCTCTATAAAAAAATAAAATAAAATTGAATTTTAAAAAATTAGCTGGGAATGGTGGTACATGTCTGTAGTTCTAGCCATAGCTATAGCTACCCAGGAGGATGAGGTGGGAGGATCACTTAAGCCCAGGAGTTTGAGATTGCAGTGAGCTGTGAGTGCATCACCACGCTCAAGCCTGGGGTACAGAGTGAAATCCATCTCCAAAAATTAAATAAATGAATAATAAATAAAAATAAGACACCTGTATAAACTATTTCTCAAACTCACTGAATATAGTTTATGTGAAATTCAGAATAGTATTATCTAAAATAACCCAAGTCACAGAAATAACTACTCTTAATCAGTGTGTAAAACAGTCAATGCTTTAACAGTATGAAACAGAAAATGTACTACGATGTTTCATAAATAATTACACACAATTTTGGTATTCCATTTAGTGTTGTACTTTGGGGTAGATTTTTTTTTTCTTTTTTGCCTTTTTTCAATGAAGATTTATTTCTTGCTCTAGCAACATGATTCTGCATAGGTAGAAATTGAGCTCTGTTCATTAATAAAAATTGCAAATATTTAAGGTATACTACATATCTTGATGCACATACACAGAGTGAAATGATTACTACAGTCAAGCTAATTAACATCTAATTTCTTTTACTATAATTCCCAATTAACAAGTAAACTTTTCTTCCATTTAATATTCTGGTATCTGTAGAGTTGTGTTCTCCTTTAATCTGTCTCTAATTAATGAAAGTAAATCAAACACCAAATGTTCTTCCCTAAATGAACTATTATAAAGCTAGCTTCCTGAACCATTCTATTAAAATCACCAACACATCCCTTAATATTTGAAAACATCACTGAGATCTAGCCAAAAGAACAGCTTTCATAAAGTAAAAGATTTTAAAAAATAAAGGTGATGGAAAACAAAATTGTCATTCCCTTCATTCAAATAATATTTCTTCTTATGGGAACAGTGGAATGCCAACAGATTCAAAATCAGCATTCTTCTAGAAAGTTATAAGATTAAAAAAAAAAACTATTGTGCTCACACGGTAGTAATATTCTCGAGGGATTAGAGGGTTGGGGGTGGGGGGAGATTCACAACTAATGGACATAGTGAGCATTGTAGAGGGGAAGGGCATGCCTCTAATCCTCCCTTGGGTGAGGCAAAGACATAAAATGTAACCAAAATATTTGTGCCCTCATAATATCTTGAAATTAAAAAAAACAAAAAAAAATCAGCAACACCACTCCAAGGTAGTCACATACATACATCAGATCATCTTTTTATTCCCCACACTGCTACTTAATTTTTCTTTAAAGTAGCTTTAAAAAAGATTTTAAATACATTTAAAGATCTAATGTCCACTTAAGTATTTAACCTACGGAATCTAGAAATAAACTAAAAACAAACATTTTTAAATAAAGATAAGCTTTCAAAAATTAGTTCTTTTAAAAATTGTTTTTCTAAATGAAGAAAAACAGTTTGCTGGAAATTTAGGTTAAAACCAAGAAAAAAACATCCAAATGATTTTTATTCATTTGTTAGCACCCTAAAAATAACTTAGTAAATAATTTGTTTCCTTCCTCCTTACTATAACAAAAAGGCTGAAACACTTTATCAAATCAACAGGGATCAAAATTTCATTTTAAATTTAAAAATATAAATAACAGCAATTCACTTACCAGCACCTCAGACATCTTCTATGAACGTATCCGTTTATTTTTTAAAACACCAAAGTAAAAACATTATAATAATAATAGGTTGTATAATAAGCTGCACCACCTCCAGGATTACTACAAAAGTCACAAGAAAGCTGCTTTGCAGTTCACAGATTGAATTCCCCTATCCACAAATACTATCCTGTTAATACTCTTTAGGTACAATGAAAAAAAAATATTTTGTTAAGTTTCTTTTTTGATTATCATTTCACTGATATTTCTCCATGCTCTGTGTTTCAACACTTGTATTAATAAAATTAACTACCAAATGCACCTTCTACAATATTGCTCCTTCCCTTCTCCTCCTCAATCTCAAGTGATCAGACTCTGCACCCTTTTACGTGAAACTCATCGGTGAACAGAGTCCACCAACATTTATTAAATGCCTTTGACTAGTCAATTGCTCTGCTAGGTAATCTTAAACCTCATGCATTATCTTAACCTTCAGAAGGAAGTCATAACTTAAAAAAAAAAATAAAGGGTATCAACTATGCTTATTACACCTTTTCACTGAATGCATATCTATTCTTCTGTTAATGGTGACTAATACTACAGGTCATGGCTCACGCCTGTTTGGGAAGATTGCTTGAGGCCAGGACTTTGCGCATGCAGTGAGCTATGATGGCACCACTGCACATCAGCCTGAGCAACAGAGTGAGATCCTGTCTCTTTAAAAAAAAAAAAAAAAAAAAAAAATTGGGTGCAGTGGCTCACGCTTATAATCCTAGCACTCTGGGAGACCAAGGCGGGTGGATTGCCAAGGTCAGGAGTTCGAGACCAGCCTGAGCAAGAGCGACACCCCATCTCTACTAAAAAATAGAAAGAAATGATCTGGACAACTAAAAATATAGAGAGAGAGAAAAAATTAGCCGGGCATGGTGGCGCATGTCTATAGTCCCAGCTACTCGGGAGGCTGAGGCAGAAGGATTGCTTGAGCCCTGGAGTTTGAGGTTGCTGTGAGCTAGGCTGACACCACGGCACTCTAGCCCAGGCAACGGAGTGAGACTCTGTCTCAAAATAAAAAAAAAAAGTAAAAAAGAAAACTATACTCCTCAAATAGAGCTTACTGAGAAGAATCCCTTAAATGGTGCTAAAATTGCTGTTAATCATTGTAATGGAGAAAAAAAGCTCTCATTTTATATATATTTTAAAAAGGATTTGTATCCAAAATATACAAAGAACTCTTTAATTCAATAAGAAACTCCAATTTAAAAATGGGCAAAAGAGCCAGACATAAAAGTTCACAAGAAATATACAAATGGCTAATTAACACACGAAAAAATATGCTTATTAGTTATCAGGGAAACACCAATCAAAGCCACAATAAGATACCAGTAAGAAATGAAAATGTTTACACAAAGAAATATACGTATGTTTATGACAGCTTCACTCATGATTTCCAAAAACTGAAAACAACTCAAATGCACAGCAACATGTAAAGAAAGAATAAACAATCTGTGATATATCCATACAATGGAATATTTCTTAGCAATAAAAAGGAATAAATCAATGCTACACTCAACATGGCTGAATCTCTAAATCAAATTGAGCAAAGGAAGCCAAATACAAAAAAAGACACAATGTGTCATTAATTATATGAAATTCCAGTAAAGGCAAAACTAATCCAGGATGACAAGAAGCATATCAGTGGTTGCCTGGAGCTGGGAGGGGGCAACCTCAATGTAACAAACTTTTACAGATAATGAATGTTCTAATATCTTCATGTTGTGGTAGCTGTGCAGGCATATATACCTTTGTCAAAACTCACAGAACAATACACTTAAAATGAGTATATTTTATTGTTTATAAATTATACCTCAGTAAATTAGATTAAAAATTTCAAATCTGATCATTTCACTGTTCTAAGTCTCCCATTTTCCTCAGAATAAAGAGGTCTCTTGAACCAAATAGTTAGTTAAGTTGTGAATGCAAAGGAAAAGTTCTTGAAGGAAATTAAAAGTGCTATCCCAGAGAATACACAAATAATTAGAAAGCAAAACAGCCTTATTTGCTGATAGGGAGAATATTTTAGTGGTCTGGATATATCAAACCAGCCACAACACTCCCTTAAGCCAAAGTCTACTCCAGAGCAAGGCCCTAACTCTCTTCAATTCTATGAAGGCTGAGAGAAGTGAAGAAGCAGCAAAAGAAACGGTTAGTTCATGAGGTTTAAGAAGCCATCTCCATAATATTGAAGTGCAAACTAAAGCAGCTAGTGTTGATGGAGAAGCTGCAACAAGTTATCTACCTAGAAGATCTAGTTAAGATCACTGATGAAAGTGGCTACACTTAAACAGATTTTCAATGTAGACAAAAAAGTCTTCTACTGGAAGAAGATACTATCTAGGACTTTCACAGCTAGAGAGATGTCAATGTCTGGCTTCAAAGCTTCAAAGGATAAGCTGATTCTTCTGATAGAGTTTAATGCAGCTGGTGACTTTATGTTGAAGCCAATGTGCACTTATCATTCTGCAAATCCTAAAGCCCTTAAGAATTATAATAAATCTACTCTGCCTGTGCTCTAGAAATGGAACAACAAAGCCTGGATAGCAGCACAGAATTTACTGAATACCTTAAGACCACTGTTGAAACTTACTGTTCAGAAAAAAACATTCCTTTCAAAATATTACTGTTCATTGACAACGCATCTGGTCACCCAAGAGCTCTAATGGAGATATATAAAGACATTAATGTTGCTCTCATGCCATACAATATCCATTCTGCAGTACATGGATCAAGGAGTCATTTGACTTTCAATTCTTATTATTTAAGAAATATATCTTAAAAGGCTATACATAGTTGCCTTAGATAGTGATTCTTCTGATGGATCTGGGCAAAGTAAGTTGAAAACCTTCTAGAAAGGATTCATCATTCTAGATGCCATTAATAACATTCATGGCCAGGCGCAGTGGCTCACGCCTGTAATCCTAGCACTCTGGGAGGCCAAGGCAGGAGGATCACTCAAGGTCAGGAGTTCAAGACCAGCCTGAGCAAGAGCGAGACCCTCTCTCTACTAAAAAAAAAAAAAACAGAAAGAGATTAGCTGGACAATTAAAAATATATAGAGAAAAAATTAGCCGGGCATCGTGGCATGCGCCTGTAGTCCTAGCTACTCGGGAGGCTGAGGCAGAAAGATTGCTTGAGCTCAGGAGTTTGAGGTTGCTGTGAGCTAGGCTGACGCCACGGCCCTCTAGCCCCGGCAAGAGAGTGAGCCTCTGACTCAAAAAAAAAAAAAAAAAAAAAAAAAGAATTTTATTAGCTTGCAATAGATTTAAGAGTCTTAAAGATTAGTTTCTGGCAGAGGTGACTAGAATATTAACTAAGAAAGGAGTATTTGGTGGTAAAGATTAACTACTACTTTGTCACATAACTATCGCAATGCCGAAACTCAAAAAGTATGATCTAATACATTTTGTTGTTGGAAAAGCAACAAAAGAACAATGAGAAGACCTGTCAGGCAAGTGTTTCAGACTTCGATTCAGATTCTGTGTCTTATTAGCTATCCAACAGTGGACAAATCATTTAACTTCTCAGTCTAAAATGTCATCATATTTTAAATATTTTAAATGGATCTGTTACCTATCAAACTTCACAAGAATACTACAAGCTCAATGAACATGTATACAGCAAAGCTGCTTTATAAATTACAAAGCACCACCCAAATGCAAACTATTATTTATTTTAAAAAGATAGGTAGACAGGTAGTATACACACAAATATATCAAACACATACATACATACAATATTGTCCAGTAGGATACAAAACAATTCCATCCATCACAGAGATACTTGTTCTGTATTCTCTTAAATTCTAGAATAAAAATTTATCTAAAACATTTTAATTTTTAAAATGTATCTATTTCATTAAAGATTAAATTCTATGAAGCGATAGCTAGAAAATTAACTGAAAATACTTACCTTAACAAAATTATCAGGGAACATTCCTCTTCTTCCATTTAATTCTCCTTCTAGCCATCCTTCTTCCTGTAGTTTTTTCACATTCCTGATGATTTCCCCAACTCGAATAGTTAATTCATCATCATGTATAGCATCATAATCATACTCCACAATATAGTCAACTAAAAAAGAGGAAAAAAGGAAATGTTTAAAATCTAATTCACAAAATACCATGAACCATATTAAGAAACTTAAAACTAAAGAATCTGTTTAGTAACAATTATACTACAAAGACATCAAGCCTTGTCTCAATAATTTTAAATATTTTGCTACATTAGCAAATTTCTTGAATACCTTAGTATGAAGCACAGTACAGCTTTTAAGTGGGAGTCTCAAAAGAAATACAATGCATAATTCATGCCATCAGATGTTCTTATAATCAGATGTATACCCTTTGTAGCAGACAAGCCCTGAAGTGACCCCATGATCCCCACCACCTCTTGGGATTCATGTCCTTGTATAATTCCCTATCCTAGAGTGTAGATGTGGCCTCTGACTTACTTCTAACCAACAGAATATGACAAAGATCAAGGATTGTATGTGATTACATAAAATTGTAATGCCCATCTTGCTAGGAGACTCTCTCCATTGCTGGCTCTGAAGATGTAAGCTCCTATGTTGTAAGCTGGCCAGTGGAGAGGGTCACAAACAAGCAACTAAGGGAGGTCTCCGGCTGACAGCCAGCAAGAAAGTGAGGCCTCTCCTACTCTAATAACCAGAAAGGAACTGAATAATGCCAACAACCACATGAGCTTGGAAACAGATTCTTCCCCAGTTGAGCCCCAGATGAGAACCAAACCCTGGTCAATGCACCCTTGCAGAGGACCCAGCTACCTATGGCCAGACTCTTTTTTTTTTTTTTTGAGACAGAGTCTCACTGTGTTGCCCTGGCTAGAGTGAGTGTCATGGCGTCAGCCTGGCTCACAGTAACCTCAAACTCCTGGGCTCAAGCGATCCTTCTGCCTCAGCCTCCCGAGTAGCTGGGACTACAGGCATGC
>CAUYSK010014304.1:0-76531 GCA_963575035.1 Avahi laniger | reverse complement strand
GTAAGACAATAATTCTGTCACTCAGCAAAATCGTTACTCAAGCTGTCCATATTCCTCCAAGTCCTGAAATCACACTGAACCATCCTAATACAAAGTCCTCTTTCCTGTGCATAAGCTGGGGTTACAAATGGTAGTTAAATTAATGCCACCTGCTGTCACAAAGTCCAACATGCATGATAGAAGTTCGGTTCTTACATAACTTCCAAAATTGGTGCTCCTAGTTGGAAGACAACTCTTGTCTGCATGGTGATCGAGGGCTCTGGGCTTGTTCTGTTTTGTGGCTCTGTTGTCTTCAGCACATGGCTTCCAAGGCCACTGTGCTTGCTGCATCAAGTTGGCCAAACGGGAAAGGACTTGGAGGAGTTTTTATGGAGCAGGCCTGAAATTGGAGCCTATCACTTTGGTTTCTAGATTCTATTGGCTAGACTGAAGTCACATGGCCACCTGCAGCATTAGCAAGTAGCACAGAAGGAAGAAGAAAGGGGTTCTGTGAATGGCTGGTGACATTTCCTTTTTTGTGTCTCTAGGGTCCAGGTATTTTACACCTACGTCTACTTAGGGCTTTTCATGAACAAGGCTGGCCATGGCCTGCCACATAACAAAGTTAAGACATTCATTCAATTTTATGTAATTAGTTTCCCATGGCTTTTGATGTCAAAGACTAATAATACCTAATTCTTCTGGCAGAAATTGTTACATTTAAGGAAGCAACATAAAGGGCACTAATTTCAGAGAACTAATGTAGCAGCTTAGTATTTGCTCATTAGAGTCCATCATTGTCAACAGATTTTTGTTCTTCATAATAACTTGACTAAATTGCTTCATGAAAATAAATGGTGAAGATTAACTAAAATTTTACTTTAGGATGTAGATAATTAGTGAGTCTGTGTTTTCCAAATGTCTCTGTCATGAGGGCAGAGACAGGAAGTCTAAATTCTTTCCTTGCAAAAGGGCAGCACTAAACTATACACAGATAATCATGAAATCTGAATGTGACCCTGACATTCAGTTTTCCAGTGATTTTAGAACCATCACTTTACTATTCTGTGTACCAGTATTCTCATATACAAAATATCTCTCACAGATATGTTCTGAAGATAACATTGAGATAATAACTATAAAAATATTTTTAAAAATTTAAAGTTGTCCTAAGAGTGCGAGGTGGTATTTCTTCTAATTTTGAATTACTATTAAAGATTGACAAAAGGAACAAAAATGATGCCCTGGTTAACAGAGACCATTCACTCAGCCTCTGGCAGACTTTATTTTTATGGTGGGGATTGGTTATTTCTGGCCGTCTTTCCAGTATTGATTGGCAATGCCTTGCAATTGCCTCTGTACTACCCAGAAAGTAGTAAGGATGGGTTTATTGTCTTTGCACTGTCCCCTGGATTTGGCCCTTTTCAGAAGTCGGAAGTCTGGGTTTATTTTTACTACCATGGACAGAAGAATTTGCTCTCCAGAGTGAATGAATATCTTAGGGCTTCTTTCTGAAGGTGCATAGAAACCCAGTCTCCATTTTGTGCTTTGAGAGACAGTAGCCAACAGGAAAGTGAGCATTTTAACTTATACCTGGAGATACAGGTACATGCAAAAATAAAAATCATTTCTCTGAAGTTATTAATAAGAAGTAAAAACTACATCATGCCTTGTTGAGCAGAGTTCTATCTACCTCTGGGGAAGAGAATTTAATGATTTTTCTTCTGAGAATCATTTTTCTACAGATCCTTTATGTGTATATATGTGTGTGTGTGTGTGTGTGTGTGTGTGTGTGTATTTTGCCTCAGGGAAAAATCAGGTAAGAGAAATGAAATGTCTTAACTGATATTTGAAAAATGAATGAAAACCGTTAGAGTGCAACAACTCCTTTTTATAGTTTATAAAATCCATAAGTATCCTTAAAAGTATCTCTAGTTAATACCTTTAAAAAATTCCCAAGTTTACATTGTTCGATTAATTAGGTGAAAAATAACTCTGCTAATAAGATTTAGAGCAATGTTTCCATTTAAAAAAATAAAATTGAATTTTCTCAAGGAATTAATAACTAGCTTGGCTTAGGAATTTTGGATCCTGTTCACAGTAGCATTATAAGGAGAAATTGTGAAAGAGACCCAAAGAGCCCAAAATATTAATGCAGTTAAGAGGCATATTTTGTTCTGATTTTGCTTTTGACTTTTCCTTCCTAATTCCTGCATTGCTAACAATCAACTCTCAATTGAGATAAAACACCTCGTCCAGCTACTATAACTCATTCAGCAGATGGTTCTTGAGTATCTACTGTGTGCTGGGCACTGTGTAAGCCACAAAGTACATGGTACCAATGCCACCTGCAGGGACCAATCTAACCTGAAGTTTGAAAATCTTTTTACAAAACCCTCAGGGGTTAATCCTTGAAGAGGTTTGATGTTGAAAAAATAAAAGAATATTTCTAAATGAAAGAAAATGGAACTAAACCAAACTATTGCCACTTTTCCTCAAAAAAAAAAAAATTTGGAAAGACTGTAGAAACTGACATGAGAATTGTGTCCTTTGTCCAATGATATTTTTGCAACCAATATTATTAACCATGGACATCATCATCTAAATAGCTTTCATAAAAGTTAATAGTTTAGAAATAATAGCTGACAGTTAAATGTCACAACGTGAATTATAGAAGCAGCATGAATTTCTGAATCTTCTCTTTCTCAAGCTAGCTGACCCTCTCCCAGTGAAAGGAAAAAAAAAAAAAGATACATTTCCAGCAGGGACATTTTTCCCTCCCGTTAGGCAAAATGTCTCATAACATAAATTGATATTCATTGAAATGTATACCTAGATTCTGGCGGTTCTATGAAACTGTAAAGGCCTAAGATTATTGCCTCAAAAAGGAAAACACTTAGTTAATTTCTGACCTTTTTAGCTGGACTTCAATTTTATTTGATTACTAATTTCATTATGGAGGATTATATTGAAAATCATCTCCATGTCAATTACACATTTCAATATTCATAAATTATTTCTAGCTTTGGATTAGTTGCTAATTTGTTTATATTCTTTTTGACATCTCTAGGCTGTTGCCTTATAGGATTTTACCAGCAATACTAACAATGAGTCAAGGTCACATATTATCAACCTTTGTCCCTTTAATACAGTCCTGACTGAGACGAGAAATCCTTATGAGACCTAAACTAACTCCATTGCTTTCTATAATTCCTACTTTCCTCCCCACGTTTGTTATCTATCAATTTAGACTCCTGCTGTGAGAGCGATTGAGTTGTAACATCTGCCACTCATTATTCAGAAGGTTGTCTATCTGGTTGAGGTGTTCCCATTTCTCTTACCATTCCATATACTTCCCATCAAAATTAGGGTCTTGGTGAAACAGGAAATATTTCTATATGCAGGAAGATACTTTTAAAAGCAAGAGCATGTAAGCTGCCATCTCCATATCAGTCAGTGCTCTGTGAGATTACATAAGGAGAACATTCCAACGCTGGCCAGTAGGCTCTACTATTACACTATAAGACTTCCCTGTTTTCTAGTGTTTGTATTGCCTCATATAAGGGGACTGGCACTTTGGTTTTCCAAGCAGGGCTGTCACTGATACTTAGAGATAGTTAATAGGAATCTTCCTTTATGTATTTGCAAAGATCGATTTACATCAGCCAGATAATATTTGGTAAGAAAAATATGAATAATTTCAGTAACTGGGGGCCACAGAGAAAAGTTATAACAAGAAAAAAACGAGTCAGACATAATAGCTGGATTCTGTGACAGAGTCTGAAAGGTAGAGGGGGAAAATAATCAAAGTACCTGGACCAAGCCCCTTCCATGGTATGATAACCGCAGAGAGAAAGACTCGTGCTGTGCTGTGAGTTTAAAGTGTGGGCTGCATCTTTAGGGCCAACACTTAAACGCACCTGGGGGTGAACATTTCCCGTTCTCCCCTTGAAACAGTCTAGGGTTGCCACCCAGCCTCAGCCACTGCCCTGACGGTCAAGACCTTGTCCTTGTCAATAATTGCACTCCTGTAATGGACGATGAACTCTGGCTTTTATTTAGGGCTATTACAGATACCAGGCTCTAGAACTCTGTCCTTGTAATGACTATCCCTCTGTTTTGCACAATCAACTTTTCTCTCCCAATACAGCACACATAAATGCTATAAAATCTCTAATCCAAAAAACCCTCAAAATACAGAAAACAAAAACAAAAAAAACACTTCTGTCCGTTGACAGTAGATTCTCCTTCAGCTGCCACTACATTTCTCTGCTTCCCTTTGTGACAAAAAGCCTTCACAGAGCAATGCCCCCTGTCTAGACCCACTTTCTTATCTAGAATTCTCTCCCTATTCCACTCCAGTTCCCATCACTCTACTAAAACTGCTCTTTTCAGACAAGATCCAGCGCGTTCAGGGTGGTATGGCCGTAGACAAAACTGCTCTTTTCAAGTCACCAGTAACCTCCGAATCACCAAACATTGTGGTCAATTTTCAGTGCTATCTAACTCGGCCCTCACCGTCATTTGGCACTATTGATCCTTTCCTCCTTTTCGAAACACCATTGCACTGATCCTGCCCAGCATCTCTCTGTCTTTTTTCTTCTTAGTTTAACTGCTGCTTCTTATCATTCCCCTATTTTTGTTTTTCTCCTCTTCCTGCCCTGTAATGTCAGAGAACCATAGGGTTCAGTCCTCAATTGTCTTTTATTTTCTGTACTTGCTTCCAGGGTGATCTCATTCTTTCCCAATAGTTTTAGGTATCAGTTACATGCGAAACCTCCAGATTTATATCTCCAGGCCTAACCTTTTTCTTGAGTGCAATATCTTTGAATATCTGTTTATTCAATGCCTACACACGGATGTCTAATGGACACCTTAAACTTAGCATGTGCAAGCTGTACTCTGGATTGCCTGTTCTCCCTCCTCTAAACTTGCTCTTTCTCAGGGTTTTCCATGTCATTAAATAGACGTGGGCCAAAGTTCCGTTACAAAGACAAGCAGAGGCAGAGGAATGTAAGGTGGTTATAGCCTCTAGTTTATTTATCCTTATTCTACCAGGCACCAGCTTCTTAATTACCCTCCAGCCATATGCTATGCTCCTAACTAATAGCTACATCTGTGGGAGAAAACAAACACTTTTCAGCAATGCGATAAACCGTAAATCCTCCTTTTTTATATACAATCGATAGTACATCATGGAACTAATTCCCATCGATCACGATTTTGTTCTAGTCTAGTTCTACTTTCTGCTTAAAATATGTGACCAGGTGATAAGTTGCAGCCAAGATAATTAAGAGACAAGTAATTTAAATACTCAGATATACCCAGGAATTATAAATGGCTCCAGGGAAATATTCTGAACAGTTTGGTTTTTCTATTTGTTTGTTTCTCTCTTTTAATGTTTCCTTTTTGTTCTCTCCCACCTTCGCCCTGGCCTTTATTGAAGTTTTGTTTTTCTGTTTGAACTTTTCAATTTAGTATAGATTTCAGACTCAGAACCAGGGGAGTCTTAGTTCTTCTTGGCCCTAGAGGTTACTCTCAAAACAATCAATTTGCTATTGTATTTAACAAGGGACGTATTTATTTATCAACCACCTTGTTATTTAAAGGATTTGAGAGCTGCCAATCTAAAAGTTCGTGAAAACCATATTGATCACAGGGGCTTTTTTGTGTATATATTTTTTGTTCTGTTTTGTCTATTTGCTCTGCCACTAGCTTTTAGCTTTCTAAATAGCTTTTTGGTCTCTTCATCTGCCACATCAAAGTAATGACAGACTCTTTTACAGCAATAAACAGAAAATTAAATGCTTGAAAAGCATTGGAAAATATATAACAGTCTAGATAGACAGATTTTAATCTTCTGATGAGACAGGAATGGAAATAATACCTTAGAAATTTTTCATGTTTATTTCATTTTGATTTTTACTCTGTGGAATTGAAGAAGTAATGATACTTCATTTGTAGGCCAAAATGAAAATTCTAACATATTTATGGCTACTGAAGCCTAGCTAATTTTTCTTTTACTTTGTTTTTTAAGCAACATGTCTACAAGATATAGCAAATATTTTGCAGAATGAAGAGATTCCAAAATGCAGAAAAGTTTATTTTCTTTAAAGGGTGTAAGCCAGAATAAAGGATTCACAAAAGTGACTGTAATATATTTCATTTTTGAAAAAATCTTTGCTTAAGCTTAAATATTTCTCAAATTGGGCTCCATGTATCGTCAGGGATGTGCTAATTCCCTTTAAGATATTTTATGCTGTAATTTAAAAATCATTTGGAAATATTAGTAGAGTCTTATTTAAGAACATTGGGCTGACTCTCCTGTAACCAAGAGCTGCTGCAAACTTACAAACACACTCTTATTTGAGCTTTTCATCAAGCTTGTACCTAAAGTGACAGTTTTTCTTTGAATGTAGCTTGCCTACTTGCTATTAATTTCCTAATGTCAAAGTGATAGCAATATCCCAAAGTCTGTTAAATTACTCAGATTGAATTATTTTCCTAGTTATAAATACAAAACTCTTCTAAAGTGGTAGTTCACAATAGAAAGATATATCATAATTTGACTTTAGCTTTTAAATATATTTTAAAAATCACTTTAATTGGATACCACAAAAATGACAGCGTGGCAAAGCAGTGTGCTTTGTAAATGTTGTGGGTAATGACACAGTCACATTCGGTCATACAACAAAGGCTAATGATGATTTGTATAAAATGCTGAATGCAGATGATGTCATGAGGCACTATATACATGAAATTTCAGTTATTCCAATAAAAAAGGGACCAATTTTCACCAACTGTTTTTTAAGCAGTTTACATGAATTAATTTATTTAATCTTGTGGTCAGCAATCATAGCCCCCTCAAAGAAATCCACATCCTAATTCCCAGAATGTGCAAACATGTTACCTATATGGCAAAAGGGACTTTGCAGATGTAATTAAGATTATGGATCTGAAATAGAGAGATTATTTTGGATTATCTGGATGGGTCCAATCTTGTTATATGAGCTCTTAAAAGCAAAGAACTTTTTCTGGCTGAGATCAGAGAGGTACAGTAGCAGAAGTGAGAGAAATTCAGAATGTAAGAGGAACTCAGACTGCCACTGCTGGAGAGGAACACAGGAAAGATTTGAGAAGAAATTTGACCCCTGGCTTCAGTCAACAAGGAAATGGGGAGTCTCAGTTCTGTAACTGCAAAGAAATGAATTTGGCCTACAACCTGAATGAACCCAGAAGCAGATCCATCCCCAGAATCTGCAGGAAGGAACGCAGTCTTGCTGACACCTTGATTTTGGCCTTGGGAGACCCTAAGGGGACGACCCAGTTGATCCTTGCTATCTCTGGAATTTTGACCTAGAAAACTCTGAGATATAATAAATGGGTGTTTCAAGAAACTAATTTCTAGTAATTTGTTACCACAGCGATAGAAAAAAAATACATATTTTTATGGCAGCTTGTGAATTGGTACCATTATTATCCCTGTTTTACAGATAAGGGAACCGAGGCACAGAGAAGTACATAATATGTCCCAAACCACTCAGTGGTACAGCTGGGATTTTGGTAGGAGAAATGAGCCAGCATATGGCAGAGTGTATTAGGGTATGTCATACCTCCCCCTGCCCCAAATATACTTCATAGCAGTCAGAAATATATTTTTATTGAAAGAAGATGTAATGCATGTGTTGGATCTTTTGCATATGATCTGTAACAGTAATGTACCAGTAATTATTAGTAAATTTATTTAAATTAGTAAATTTATTAATAAATATTAGTAAATTATTTTCAAACAATATTTTCAACTTTTATCATTTATTTTAGAGATACACAATTAAATAGTTTGTCCTATCAAACTAACAAATTAATGACTAAAAAAGGCGAGTTTCTTACTGAATTGAAAACATAATAATTGGAGATGATTGAAATAATGATTTATCGTGTTCAAAACAAAACACAAAATTGATACAGAAAATATAAAACATTCAAATAACACAACACATTTTTGCCATAAGAATTATCATAAGATCTACATGTAGTTGATCACAGCATGGGGTTCATTGTGAATTGTTATGAAGTAAGTGTTTAAATCTGGTTGAATTTCCTGAATTTCTGGAAATCAACATAAAATATATTAAAATTATTTCTCTACTTTAAAAAAATAACTTCTGTGAATTATGTGCACATATGATTACCGCAAAAATAGATCTGGCCACAATGAACAAAACTCAATACATGCTTCTTACAAACTAGTCTTACAAAATTTAAAACTGTCTAAATTATGCAAGATTGGAGACCACAGAAATCATGGTAATTAAAATGCTACAAAAAAGTAAATTAAGTGAGTTTAATAATAAATTAATATGAATAATATTAAACATAAAATGTTATAAATATTAATACTATTAAATGAATAATAAATAGCATCAATTCATAAAATCATTAATAAATTAAATTCCTGAAAATATTAAGGAGGGATTATTTTCTCACAAAAATATTTTTCAATTAAAAAAGTACAGGCAATATGCTGAAATAAAAAAAAGTACAGGCATGTCAAATAATATTGTTTATATTTTATTAATGGAAACATGAACAAACTTTGAAAAGATTTTTTATCTCTTTATTTGTCAGCCAATACTATTGCTATATTTTAAAATGTAACTTTTAATTTCTCATAATGCTACACATTCAACATGACTAGAATAAGAAAGATGGCGTATGTGCTATATCTGAAAAATATAAAAGACTTGTGAAGGAAAAGGTTATTGTGTCAAATGGCATCATTGCATTACATACACAGAGCAGCCTCAGAAGTCAGAAATACATTGGAATATTATTCATATTAGACAAACATTTTATAATCATCAACTTTGTTACAGCTCATCTACTCAATTCTTGCATATTTTCTATACTTCGTAAATCAAAGAACAGTGATTATTAGTTTTATTGCATTCTGAAAAGTTTTGACTAATTCATAGAAAGATGCTTAAACATTTAAAAAATTACCTAATACAATAGAAGTATTTTTCAATAATACTTGTAATACATTTCAACTTCGTTAGTAAGTGTTCAGCCAACTTTAAAGTTTTAGTATTTATAGAATATTTAGCTGATAAAATAGATGTATTTTTCAGTAATTTTTATAATGTATTCCAATTATGCTAATAAATGTTGAGTTAATTTTAAATTGTTGGTTTTTATAGAGTGTTTGAGATATTTACACTAAAGAGAAAAAAGGGAGTCTCACTTACCTCTAAATATCCTTAAGTTCAGCTATTGTTGTCAAATTAAAATAGCATGAAGTTTTATAATTGATATCACTATTAATTTTTACATATGGTCTAAAGTTGAAATCAGGTAGATCAAAAGAAAAACACAATACAGCTCACATTGCTAAAATTATTCTAAAAATCTGAAAGACAATAGACATATGTGTTGCATATATATGCATATGTTTTATATACACTCCCCATGCCCCTTCCAAAAACTATTCTGATAGTCATACACATTTCAAGCTTTGTGGTCTCTGGAAGATACAATACTTGGTTATGGAATTTTATTTTTTTTTTGCCACTTTGGTCTAGAATTTATAACTGTGAGTGCTGAAAGCAAGAATGAGCTGTCTTCTGACCATGTATTCAAACAGTATGGTGTAACATAGACTTGTGTAGAAATCTATGAGTAGCATGGACTTGGCAAACTCCACTTGTAAAAAGCCAGTTGGCTCATAGCAGTTTTAATCCAGTTGCTCCAAATAGGTTTGTACAGTTCCATTTTTTTTTAAAGCATCATCCTAACGTAGGCATTTTAACCTTTTTTGAGATCACTTCATATTCAAACCACATAAAATGCCTGGTAGTGTTCTACTGCTTTTCTGTAAAAACCTTGACTTCTGTTAGACCTTGACTTCTCTCTCTCTTAGGTCTTTTAACTCTCAGTCCTTCAAGAAAAGACAAGGTGATGACATCAGACTCTTTTTTGGAAAGTAAAACATAGTGTTAGTCATGCATCACAACAAGCATTTGTATCAAACTTCCTGTAGTGTGGATTGTTAGCTGATGGAAGTGGTGATAAAGGGAGGTTGTATAATCTTTCTTGTATGTGGCTGAGGATCGAGTTGTCCTTAACGTCTGGAATTGGAAATCCAGATAGCTGACTATGCTAATAGAATTTAGACTGGTTTTTTCTTTTTTTTCCCTAACAAATTGTACATGTCTTGCATAATTCTCTGCAATAAACTGTCAGTGTATGAAACAACAATTCTGAATGATTTTATGAACAATGAAATTCTAGAGGTACAAGTTAAACTTGTGATTACAAGGGAAGGAAAATCTTACTGAAATTAAATCATTCAAATATATTGGAACTTTATTATTTTTGCAACATGATTATCATTTTAAAGTGCTCAAAATTTATCTTGGAAATAAAAATGTGTGTAATACCTAGCAATAAATTTTGATTTCTGTAAAATTTATACCTGAAATAATCTGTTCAGTCAATTCCTTTATGTATCGCTTGAGTCATCCAAATGATGTTAGTGAAAATTAAATTACTTTAAAATGCAAATTTATTCAGGCAATTAATGAGTGTATTTTTGTTGTCCTTCATGTTAAATGATGACATATTGAATGATGAATAGGGATTTTTTTTTTGTTGAGAAATCAAAATTTTTTCCTACAATAACAATTTTTAAGTGTTTTTGCCTAGCTTTAAGTGTCACAAATTCTCTTTCCACTTTTAAGGGGATAGCCATTTTCATGTTTATGTTAATCCATTGTCAAGAAAGACTCTAAAATACTAAATAACTTCTCAGGAACCTGTTAAATAATCTCCCCTCCGACTCACAAACATTTAGGTCTTGTTCATGTGAGGTAATGGAGGTAATGAGATTATTCTCAAAATTTGCAATAGTGCCGAATTGGTTATTCTTTCTAAAACTATATTAATAAAAATTAGAGCTATCGATCCTTGGAGAGAGAAAAAAATAGTGAACTATTTGGAAATAACAGCAATTTATGCCCTTGTTTTTTCCATTTATAAATTTTTGATGGCATTAGCTCATCTTGAGATGTGTTAGCAATTACAGAAATTCTAGAATCTCTTAAGACAGACATTGCATATTCATACACTGTAGAATCTCCAGTCTAAATTGTGAGTTCAGAAATATTGAGTGAACTATGGAATAGACCCACATAAGCCTGTGTGAACAAGGAACCAAGAGGACTCCAGGAAGGAAAATCATTCCAAGGAAAGGAGTCAGACATGGAATGGCTGACAAAGCCTTAGTCACTAAAGGGAAGAGCAAGTCTGCATCCAGTATGGTGTCCTCGCCCTGGCTCATGTCCTCTGATGATATGAAGGCTAATATCTGAAGAAGTAAAAATGGGAACTCCCATAATAACAGAACATGGGAAGAGTCTTTTCTCTTCCTGAACTACATATTGCAGAGTTTTAGCAACTACAGGGCTGCAGTACTTCAATTTGGGGCTGAGGAGAGTCTGTAGAGAGCAGCATGAGAGAATGTTCCCTGCAGACCCTTCAGGGCCTTAGGTAACTGCAGTGGTACCTGGAGGAGACTGTTGTACCTGCAGGGTGTGCAAAAATCCCATAGGAGTAGGAATAAAAGAGGATTAGGAAGGTGAAACAGACAGAAGAGGGAAGAAACAAGAGCCACAGTATGGCAGCTGACCCCATGGTGTTTGGAATTGTGGGAACTCATGCGAGACATTCCCAGTAATGCATGAGGAGGAAAAGTCAGGGGCAGGGTTTTTCATTAGCAGATTTGGGTGGGTTTTATTTATGACCACTCTTGGTGCCTTTCTTATAAGAGATTCTCAATAACTGTAGATTGAATGAATGATGTAAAAGTAATCCAAAAATATTCAAGAGGTAGAAGAAGAAACTGGCAATATGAAAGGTCAACTGCAACCCTTATTTGATACAGTTCTTTCTTGGTTTACCTAATTTATCTCTGGGATTTGAGCACTTGAAAGACAGAATAAAAAAGGTGCATTTTCAATCATCTGATGGTGAAAAAAACTATCCCATCCTATAGAATTTAAACATTAATCTTGCCATAGTAAAGTTAAAGAATATTGAAAACTAGTATAAATTTTGTAAAGAATTTCTTGTTTATCCATTTTCTATCTAGATGGTATTCTAAAAGCCAGAAATATAATTTACTTCTTAATCAGAATAATTTCTTGATTATTAAGTTTTGAATATCAAGATTTTACTTTGTAATTCCTTGGCCCCGAGACAAAGTTTAATGAATGCTAATGTTTTAAAAATATTCTAAAGAAGATGAATATGATGTCAATAATGAAGAAAAATGATCCATTATCAAAAAATATAAACACTACATGTATTTGCAGCTGCCATACCAGCTTTTTCTGCCCTACAGGAATAATCCCTGATGAAATAAATTAATTGATGTGCATTTTTGTTTAAAGCCTAATTATTTTCTTATGTTCAGGAAAACTCATGTTGAAGAAATATATTCGATTATGTCACTCTCTTGCTTAAGGCCCCTTGATGACTTTCTACCGTCACCTGTTGCAGGATGGGTATTTGTGTGTCAAGAATAATCCATTTTTTAATCAGATTATTTGATTCTTTTTCCTACTGAGTTGTAGGAGCACCTTATATATTCTAGTTGTTAATCCCTTGTCAGATGGGTAGCTTGCAAATATTTTCTCCTATTCTTTGGGTTGTTTCTTCACTTTGTTGACTGTTTCCTTTTTAGCTCGATGTGGTCCTATTTGTCCAATTTTGCTTTAGTTGCCTGCAGTCTGGGAGTATTTCTCAAGAAGTCCTTGCCCAGGCCAATGTCCTAAAGCATTTCCTCAATGTTTTCTTTTTGTAGTTTCATACTTTCAGGGCTTAAACAATCTTTAATCCATTTTGATTTGGTTTTGTATATGATGAGAGATAAGGGTCTATTTTCATTCTTATGCATGTGGATATCCAGTTTTCCCAGCACAATTTATTGAAGAGACTGTCCTTTCCCCAGTGGATGTTCTTGGCAACTTTGTTAAAGATAAGTTTGCTATAGATGCATGGATTTATTTCTGGGTTCTCTATTCTGTTCCATTGGTCTATGTGTCTGTTTTTATGTCAAACCATGCTGTTTTGATTTTTAAAGTTCTGTAGTATAATTTGAAGTCAGGTAATGTGATTCCTTCAATTATATTCTTTTTGCTCAGGATGGCTTTGGCTATTCTGGGTCTTTTGCAATTCCATATAAATTTTAGGATTATTTTTTCTGTTTCTGTGAAAAATGTCATTGGTATTTTGATGGGAATTGCATTGAATTTATAGATTGCTTTGGGTATGTGGACTTTTTAACAATATTGATTCTTCCAATCTATGAATATGGCTTATCTTTCCATTTTTTTGTATCCTTTTCAATTTCTTTCATCAGTGTTTTATAGTTATAGAGATCTTTCACTTCTGTGGTTAAATTTATTCCTAGGTATTTTATTTTATTTGTAGCTATTGTAAATGAGATCACTTTCTTAGTTTCTTTTTCAGATGATTTACCATTGGCATATAGAAATGCTACTGATTTTTGTATGTTGATTTTGTGTCTGCAACTTTCCTGAATTTGTTTATGAATTCTAATTTTTTTTATGGAATATTTAGGTTTCTCTAGATATAAGATTACATCATCTGCAAACAAAGATAATTTGACTTTTTCCTTTCCATTTGGGATGCCCTTTATTTCTTTCTGTTGTCTGATTGCTCTAGTTAGAACTTCCAGTACTATGCTGAATAACTATGGTGAAAGTGGGCACCCTTTAAATATCCCTGATTTATTAAGTGCAGAAATCTAGTAAACTAAATTTATTCCTGTCCTGGAATGTGTCAGAAAGTGTTTGTATTTGTGGAAAATACAAATAAATTAGAGATAGATTCCTTGTCTTCAAGGCCCTTATAATCTATTTGAAGAGATATAAAACAAAAAATATAAAAATAAAATGGTACAATATAAAATAATATTTAGTACAAGAGTACATTAGAAATCATGGGCAGCCCACTTGTTATGACTTGAGTCTGTTATAAAAATGTGTTTATGAGTTTTTGTTTGGAATTCAGATCCCATCTTCCCACAGAACACTATTTGACATATTAATCAATTTTCCTGAATAGTCTATATAATCCTATTTATGAAATTTAAAATAAGCTTTAGTACTAACAGTGATATATAATCTAATAGCATTTATTATGACTATTTGTATGCCAAATTTAATTAATTAATTACTATGTTCATATACTCAACAAATATTTTGATGAGCATCCACTACATGCCAGGCACTGGGGTATAGCTGTGAACAACACAGATAAGCTCTGTCTCCTCATGGAACACATAGTCTTTTGGGAACAGCAGACATTGACTGATCATAATAAAGGGAGATAAGTGTTATGAAGGTGGGATTATAGGGTGTTGTGGGGACACAGCCAGAGCTTTGTTGAGCTGAGTCCTCTTATATACAGCAGGGTTAGTCTGAGGTTTTAAGGGAGAGTGGATGTAGACCAGATCTTGGAGAGAAGGAGGCAGAAGGATGGGTTCCAAGAAGAGGGAAGACACGGAAGGAAATATACATATAGATCCCATTTGTCCTGTGGCTGGAGTGTTGAGAATAGAGTGAAAGAAAGCTACAGGCTGGGGAAATAAGTAAAAGACATGGTAAGCTTTATAAAGAAGTTGGTCCCTATCTTAAATGACATGGTGGGCAGTGATACTCTGGGATTTGCATTTGTGGAAGATCCCTCTGGAAGCAGGTGAAGGAGGAGTTGTAAGGGTCAGAGGTGAGAGCAGGGAGACCAGCTGGCTAACACTACCAGAGAAAATAGACAGTAGGCTGGCTTAAGGTATCGACAATGGAGATGCAGAGAGTGGATGGAAGCAAGGTGGTAGAATGAATCATGACTGGAGACTGATAAGCTATGGGAGGTGAGGGAGGAGCAGCAGAAGACTTCCAGGTTCTAGTAACAAATGCCTGCAGTGTGTCTCTCTCCCCATCTGATCCAGGCAGTGTGAAAGGGGCTTGGTTTTGCTCCCTCTCAGGCACAGGCCACAGTGTAGGAATGGAGCCCTGGCCAGGCAGACCCAGCAGAGCAAAGCAGGGTGAAGGAAGAGAATGACTCTGGGTGTACATGCCCAGCAGGGAGGAGAGACCCTGGCCAGGGCAATGTATGTGTGCATGCATGCACACACACACACACACACACACACACACACACACAAAAGCACCCCCTGACATCTGCAACTGATCTCATATGGATCAACCTCAATATTATCACAAGCCAGTCTGACATTCAGAGCCAGCCCATTTTATTCTCCTCTTGGACATAATTTCTAATCTCAGACAAGGTTGCACTGAGGCAATGATAAAATGGAACAGAGCAAAGCCATTTCATACTTTTGCTTAACCACAGACAAAAATGTGGTTATTGTGCCACCCACAAAACACCCAAACATAGAATTGCCCTCCTTTTCTAAGAGCATTCTATCTAGATCAAACTCTGCTTCCTTAGGTCCTTCTCAAATGATCCAACTCAAATCCTACAGAATTGTCTAACACACTGTTACTGAGACATCCTACAATTTCCCAGGTTGTGTGTTCTCCCTCACGGCACAGAATAATAAACCCAACTTGTTCAACTACACATATGTTCTTAGTGGTTTTTGGCTGAAGGCAGAGACTTTCAGGTAGGAATTTATAAATTAACAACTGCCTGCCTATACATGATGCACTGGCATTTTAGCACTGTAAAATGTCATACAGTGGGTACACAGTAAACATTTGTTAGATAAACAAGCAAAGAATTCCAGCTCAGAATCCTTTTGGATCTGCTTCTTGGTCTTAAATTCTGATCTAATCCTGCACTGAAAAAGAGAACAGGGAAAAATTTTAAAGCAAAAGCAAAAACAAAAGAACAAATCCCGGAGGATTTATGAGTAATGCTGCTTCAGTCACGACAACTTAACTTTTTTTTTTTTTTAACTTTGATTTTGCTCAGGGAACTTTTAGGATTACTCATCTTTAATTACCTTAATTTCATGCTTAACCCAGGCACAGAAGAGATGTTTATAATTTCAGATGAGAGAAAATGAAATTCCCCTCAGCAAAATGAAATTTTAGAATTCAAAAGGCAGAACAATGCATCAAATCACAAAAGAAAATCTCTTACATTTCAAGGTATTTTTGTGAATACTGCATTAAAGAGCTCAAATTTTGTTTTGTAAACAACATAAAGCAAA
Organism: Avahi laniger; assembly: GCA_963575035.1. Lineage (NCBI taxonomy): Eukaryota > Metazoa > Chordata > Mammalia > Primates > Indriidae > Avahi > Avahi laniger. Next base: position 60,288 of record CAUYSK010014304.1, on the reverse strand, counting down.
ACACATCCAATAGAGAAAGACAGAGAGAGATAAAGAGTGAAACCAAAATCCATTTGTTTCTGGGAAGTGAGATATTCAGGAAAAGTTAATTTTTTTAAAATTTCTGGTATTTTCTATATCTTAAAATAAATCCAAGAATTATTTTACAATTAAAAAGAAAACAAAAATAATTCAAACAAATTAATAAGTCTAAGTGGAATGGGAAATACGGTAACTATCTAAGGCTTGATAAAGGTTCACCAACCTTTTCTTTTCCTTTTTCTATAGTTTCTTTGATGCTGACTAAGCCACTGGCTCAAAGACCAAGAAATCACCCTGTGAAGCCTTTGATAAATTTCAGTTTGCCAAACTAATTTTCTGAGTTTGAGAAAGGAAGTAAGGAGAAAATGGAAATATGAAAAAAGTTACCAACTCTTGTGCATTATGGATGGTAACATTTAGCAATTGCTATGAGAGGCATATACCAAGATCCTATTTTGCATTTTTAATACACTTCCTATATTTGTTGAAAAAAGCTAGTGTAAACAGATACATCTCCCTAATGAGGATGCTACAACTGATACTCCTCTTTACTGTGGAAAATCCCAAATATTCTGAAGACACAGAAAATATAGCAGAAGGCAGAATCATTTTTTTTTTGAAAACTACAGCTTAGTTTCTCTTTCATTACTGAAATGTGAGTCTGATTAAGATCATAATATTGACAGATAACATAATGATTAAAAGAATGATTAGTCCTCATTTAACAGAATATGTTAGTGTAAGGCTGCCGGCCTCGTATTTCCGAACTGAAGAGAACGTTCGGCATAACAATATTTATTTTGGGGGAGTCTACATCCGACAGTAACATCCTAACTGGGACATGCCTGCATTTCACTTTTGTGCTTTTCCATACACTTGTCAGTGATCTTCAGCCATGTTTTCTGTTTTGGCCACACAATAACAACTTAACCTCAAACGCTCAAAACCCCTTTTTATTTTCTTCAAATATTTATGTGGCATTTAACACTTTTTGGAAAGCTATCTGTCTCTACATCAAACCAAAAACGGGGTTTTCAGCTAAAAATTCTGGAAGCCACTGTCCAAGGTGAGCAATTCAGAAGATAAATGTCATTTTATAAATTGGAAGAGCAACAATATTCACTCATTGTTGCAGGCCAAAGTGGTATTGGTTTCAGACCACAGAGTAGGGGTGAAGGGGATTATAGGAGCACAGATGGGGGGAATTATCCATATTCAAATGCAAGCTTCTAACTTGTGCATAACTAATACTTTTTGAGGAGGTGGCAAGAGGTTTGGGGATTTTTTTGTACTTTCTGCCTTTTCTATGCTCTCTGCAACCATCTGCCGTGAAGTGGTGGTTAATTCTGTTTGACATTGCCATCGTAACCCTATCAGAATAATAAAATGATACATATCCGAGTAAAAAGATAAGAAATAGAATAAGATTGCTAATAAGCAATTCAATGTCAGGACTGAAATAAAGATGTTGAACATCTTCTAATGTGATATAAAAAATAAAATCTATGCTTTCCCTCAGTTCTCTATACCAAGAAAGATGATGTTCTTGTCATGATAGGTTATTCCTTCAGGGCCCACGTAAAGACTAGGTGTGTGAAACCATCAGGCCTGCCTAGCTGGTAGCTAAATACTTTAATTGAAATATCTGGAAACTGGGGAATCTTCTGGTGGAGGAAAGTGATGGCGGTGATAGAGGTAGAGAGGGGAAATGCTGTCTGTAGAAGAATCTACCTCAAGGATACAAAAAATTCAGTTTAGGAAGCCAGACCCAGAAGCAGTATCTGAGGTTCTCAGGTGAGTGCTGTTACAAGTTCTTTGGGGTTACTGGCATTTGAATAAGTCACACTCAGGCTCTGGAGGAGAAGCTGAGTATGTGTGAAATCACCAAGGTTTAACCATTCAACCAGGGGTCTAATGCCTAGGAGCATTGCGTGCATACTGAGATTATGATGAGCACAGGACTACGGATCTACAACAGTGCTGAGCAGGAGTGGAATGGGAGGAGGTGTCCTTCCAATTCTCTTATTCATCTCTAACTACAGGGAAGCAAGTAGTCTTAGGCTTATGAAGATAGCAGATTTAGAATCATCATATGCATGCTATGAAGATACTATGAAATGAGAATTACAGTTTATCAAATGTTAATTTATGCATGTTAATACAGAATAACTCATAACTTCTAATATTTACCTCATTTTTCCCCAAAAGATGACATATAACATGTAAGTACAGTTTACAGGAAAATAATAAAGCACCTCACATAACCACTACCTAGCTTACTATAGAAGTAGAATATAGGGTTTTCTTACCTTACTTTTATTTATTTTATAGTACAAATATGTATCCCTGAACAGCACATTGCTTTGTTTTGCATGTTTTTAATCTTACATAAATGACATCAAACTGGATGTGTTCTTCTTTCACTTGCTGTTCTTGCTCAACATTTAGTTTTCGAGTGTCATTCAAACTGATACATTCAGCTATAAGTCATTTCGTGCTATGTGAAATTCCACAGTATAAATATGTCACGGTTTGTGTACTATTGCAACAACTTTGGTTGATTCCTATTTGGCACTAATGTGAACAATGCTGATGTAAAAATTTCAATTTTATGTAAACACATGGAAGTCTCTCATACAGCATTATTAAGAGAGTCATTGCTGCATTAAAGTGTTATTAAACCTAAGTTCAGTAATGGAAAATTGCTTTCAAAGAGCTTGTGCTGATTTGGACTCTAACCAGTACTTACGGGATTTCTCCTTGCTTCACATTCTCCAACACTAGCTATTATCAGACACTTTTTAGATTCCCTCATTTGTTGGAAGTGAAATGGTATTTCACTGTGATTTTATTTTGCTTCTCCTTGATGACCAATAAAGTTAAACATCTTTTAATTTGCTATGAACTATTCCTGTTTCGTCTTCACTGAATTGCTTTTTATCTTTTCCCTTGGTTTGACTTCTTTTTGTTGACATGTAGGAGTCCTTGTTAAGTTCTGAATTCTAGTCTTTGACAGTTGTGCATTTTGCAAGTAACTTCTCCCAGCTGGAGGCTTGAGTTTTGATTCTCCTTATGGTGTCTTTTATAAAAATCAATTCCAGATATAAATTTTAATACATTTTCAATCTTTTATGTTTGTGGGGGTTTTTTTTTAGGTCTTAATAAATCTTTTTGCAAATAAAGTTCGTAAAAAGTCTCCTATATTGTTATAGAAAGGTTTGGAGTTTTGCTTTTCACACTGTATTGTCTGAATCATGGTCCTATTTCATATTTTTTCTCATCTGTAAAACTCATTTCCTAAATAGCCTATCTTACCCTACTGATCTGTCATGATCTGTCAAATTTGTCATATCTGTCAAATATCTAATTTCTACACACATGAAGTTTTGATTCTGGGATTGCTTTTCTGTTCCATTGTTTCATTTATCTATTCATTTATCTATATTTCAAGATGGTACTTTTTAGGTTATTAGGTCTTCATAAATACTACTGCCTCATAATATAAATCCCAACCTTCTTGAAAGGCAATTTCTACTCCCCTATTTTTTAACTACATATTTAGATATCGTTATTATTTTAAACAGTCAATGTTGTTTAGTTTTACCAGTTTTTTGCCACCATTTTTTTTCTTGAATTTCATACTTTGCTTCAGAGACAATTTTCCTTCTTCCTGAAGTGTAATTTTAGAAGTTTTGTTAAGTGAAAGTTTGTAGTTGACAACCTTGGTTTTTGTTGTTGTTGCTAGTGTTTGAAAACATTTTTATTTTGTCCTCATTCTAAATAAAAACAATCATTTTTCTGGGTATGCAATTCTAGGATGACAATTATTTTCTCAAAGGACTTTGAAAATTTTTCCATATATTTGTCATTTCTAAAATTATTGTTATGTCAATTTAATTGTCATTCTTGTAGGTAATTTCAGACCATTTAAAATTAATATTTACCTTAGATTTTTTGGATCATGCAATTACCATGAATTCCAGCTCTAAATCTGTGTGGGAAATATCCATGGTTATGTGGTTAGGTGGCATTGCTCTTGGAGAGATCTTTCTTTTCTTTCTTCCTTCTTTCGTCCATCTTTATATTTATTTATTTAGCAGCTCCACCTGAAACAAAAACTGAGGTAATTAAGTGTGTATCCTCACTGATTTCCATCTAGAGTGTTGCTTTTTGATTGTTTTGGTCTCCAGTCTAGCCTACAGGTTCAACTCCTGTCTTCTGCATACACGGAATTTCAAAACCTAGGATTTGACCACAAGGGATTTTCAGATATCCCTATAATAAATACCTGTTCCAGTACTTATTTATTTTTATGGATTCATGATGCCTTAAAGTTCCTGGTCTCTAATGATTTCCCCAACTTTTCCAAAAGCTCAGTCATACTTTTAAAAAGATGATGTTTACATTTTACCAAGCATTTCAGGTACTCTACATAGAGAATGTTTTTTAAATACCAAATCAGATGTGTTGTGAGAAACAGAAAACTCAGATTTTGTTCTTCAAACCCTACTTCATTAAAGAACTGGTAAGCTTTTTTGTCAGTTACAAGACACAGGCATCTTGATTCTGCAAGATCTCAATTCAATACTGATTCAGTACCTCAACTGCTGATATTCCTGCCCTTCACGGTTGCTTTCATTGTCTACTATTTGTTCACCTTTCCTCTGTATCCTTCTACTTTCTTTTTCCTGGGTTTTCTTTTCCTTTGTCTTCTATTGACTTTGAATGGCATTGTTGAAATCAACAAATAAAGATCAAGCTTCCGGTCTAAAGCAACTTTGGCTTAACATAGAAGAAAAGTATCAAAATATGTAAACTGAACTTATATCTTTCTGAAGTCTACTCGGGAGAAAATAATGTATAAATGAAGTACAATGGAAAATGGGCCCATGATCATGCTTCCTTAACTAGGTATGGAATCCTATCATCTAGGGGATTAGTAGAATTCATAGAGGTTTGTCTCTGTTATGGGAACTAACACTGGTCTATTGTCTATTTGACATGAAATAATAAATCTTTCTCAACTCCAGAGTGTTGGAAGATTTTGGAAAGTTGAAACAGGCCTTGGTTTCTTTTGCCAGTTTTGACATTTTTAGATTTTAAACAGTCTTTAATTTGGTGAATCAGGCATTGATAAACCTTCAGGGTTGTAGTAATGCCAATAACTCTATACTCCATAATATAATATTCAGCACAACATACTTGAATATAAAATATTTGTCTTTCATCTAAAGGAAAATCTTTTTAGATTTTCTTTTAGAAAATTGTTTAAACAAAGTTAGGTGATCAATAGAAGAATTTGTTTTAAATAGTGATCATTAAAATTTGCTGCACAGATATACTATTAATAAGAATACAAATAATAGATTGTGAAAATGGTCAGGAATGCTACAGGGTTTCTAGATAAACTTATGATACATGTAGAAATGAGAAAATGTCTATACAATCACTTTTATGAATGGTAGACTGGAATATTTGGAACGCAACCATCTAATACCTGATCCTATATAAATACAGGCACATTTAATGAGGGTCCACCTTTTGACCAGTGAATGTTGTTGCCTAGATCTAGGTGTCTAGGTCAGGGACAAGCTGGATCAAAAGTGATCTAGCAAAGAAAAAGGTATCATCTTTTGACTAAGTTCACTTCCTGCCCCATGGGCCTACAGCTCTTATTTTAATTGAATATGCAATATGCCAATCCCTTTTGCACACTGTTTCCTCTAATGTCTTTTCATCCTATTATTAACAAGCATAATATCAACATATTGCCTTTATTCATGTATCTTTTGGAAATGGCACCACTTTTAGATTGTTTTCACTACCCTTCCTCCAGTCCCTAATTCCACCACTGCTTGGAACTGGCCACGCGATGACACAAAGTAAGAGCACAGAAGACAGACAGAATATTAAATTTCAATGAGAAATGGGGATGAGCTGGGAAGGCAGTAGCTGAGAGTAGGTCTGGATACACTTTCATGGGTGGAACTATGAAGCATGGGTTAAATGAGTATAGTGTCATCTACAGTGTAGAGATTTTTGATGGTTTTATTTATTGTTCCTGGCACATATTAGGTGTTCGATAAATGTATGTGAAAAGGATAAAAAGTTAGTGATAAGACTGTTCAGTCTGAACTTAGGAAGTTGATTTGTTTTCATACTTTCCTCTAATAATAATATAACATCAGTCTAAATAGAAATTCATCATTTTAGGTAGAGTCATTTTAGTTTATTTTGTATAAAGAACATCAGGAAATTAATAATGTATGATATTCTTGTTTTTCTGCATTATCCATGCCTGAAGTGAGCATAGTCATTGAGGCTATGCTATCCAAAACAGACATTAATATTTATGTGGTAGCAGCTTCCAGAAGAGCAGACATAGTACCCTGGGGAAATAATTCACTTCCTTCGGATCAGTCTTGCATCCCAGATCCTCATCAGTGAACAAATGCCCCAGAATATCTCCCTTCAAACACTCTCACACCTCCCCTCTCCTTCTTGTTTCTAGTTTTCCATTATTCTGCCAAAGTCCCATCACTCTATGTTTCAAATGAGGCAGGTGCTAATGAAGGTATTAATTTTTTTAATCAATTGAAAATGCCATGAACAAAATGTTCATGTAACTCTCTTTATGTAGTAGATGTTTTTAAAAAGTGGGCTGTAACAGCAGGTTGTTAAATATATGTTGGCTGAATAATAATGTATGTTTTAAGTGCATTAGGGAAGATTATTTTGTTAAAGAAATTACGTAGTAAGTTTTGGTAAATTTTAAAGTCTGTCCACAGAAGTATCTATGGAACAGGGAGAATGATCTCTCTCTGCTTTTAAAAATCTGAATTTTCATGCTTTGGAATTACCTAAAGCAGGGGCATATTTGTAAAACAAACTGTTTTTTCAAGAATAGCATCCCTATGTGTAATCATTTAAACAAATGTTTAACCTTGGTAAGCAGTATTTTCAAGAGAAACATAGATGAATCCTGGATTCTTAACCTGGTTCAGGTGGTTCTAAGATAAGGATCCCCAATACAAATGCCTTTAGGGGTCAGGCAGATATAATATATGAGAGAAGCAGGCTAGTTGTGATGCAGTAAGGAGTGATGGGGACTGTGGCAAACTGAAAACCGTGTGCTTTAACTCAAGAGTTTCTGTCAGCTCTTGCCTTATGGAATGGAGGTACTGCCAGATTGCCTTTTTTAAGAAAAGGGGTAAAAAAAAAACCCAGGATTTACTGTGAATTTTCCCACTCGTAAAACATTTAACACACAAAATCACACAATGGGCGAAGATATGATCAGGCCATTCACAGAAGAAGAAACGCAAACTGTCAATAAACATTTGAGAAGGTGAATTTAACTTCATGAGTCATCAGGAAAAGGAACATTAAAACAAGAATGGGATGTCGTTTTGGTTGCATCAGCTTTAAGGATTGCTAAGGAGTCCAGCAAAGGGAACTCTTGAACACTGTCAGTAGCAGTATAAAGTGACACAACTACTTTGAAGAGCAATTTGGTGATATTTAATAAGATGAAAGACGCATGTACCCTATGACCAGCAATTCCACTTCTCGATTATAAGCTAGAGAAAACCACACACATTGGTACATAAAGACAGAATGTGAATATTTGCAGCATTATTGTTTGAAACAGCAAATCTTGATTTGCTGAAACAGCCTAATTGTCCAGCCTAAAAAGTTCAGAAAAATATGCTGCAGTATATTCTTAAAATGAAATGTGGTGCAGCATTTAAAAAAATCATCCCAAACTACATCGCAATAAATACAAAATATACTACTAAGCAAATAAAACTCAAAAGATATGGAAGACAATATACAGATAATGCATAAAGTTTAAAAACCTGGAAAATAATATTTCATTTATATATACATATAGAATGTGTACACACATATATGGTATAAAATTAAGTATTTATACATATTTCAATATGAAAACAATGAAAAACATGTTGAGAATAATAAACATCAAATTCCAAAGAGTGAAGACCTCTAGGGGAAAGGAGGATGCAGAGAAATGGAATTAGAAGGGTATAGAGAGGTTCCCACTTTAGCCGCAATGTTGTGCATACACAAGAGTAAAGATTCAATAATGCATGAAGGAGTGCATAAATTTTCATTGTATAGTCTTTATATTTTAAGTAAATGTAATTAAATATTTTTTATTGAAAAAAACCATCATGTACAGTGAGCTGCTCTGCTCAAGTATAGGAGAGCGTACCTCAAATCCTCCAACTAGACTGGCCACTCTTTTAGTCTTTTTTGTGATTCTTCTCCAACTCTTGGATCTGTCAACATTGGTGTTCTCCAGAGCTTTGTCCTGGGATAACATCTCTTTTCTGTCTATACTTGCTTCTACATGCTTCTATCCAGTTCCTTAATTTTAAAAGCCATTATATGCTGATGACTCTCCCATTTCTATTTTTACCCAGGATTTCTCCTCACTAAATTTCAGACTGATTTATTACACTGTCTGTTTAACATCTCTGATTGCATGTCTGTCAGACATCTCAAATATAACACGTCCGTCACCCAGCTCTGAATTCCTACCCTTACGCTTGCCACAGCCTTCCCCAGCTTGGTAAGCAGCAGGTCCATTCTTCTGGTTGCTCAGGCCCCAAACCATAGAGTCAACTTAGAATTCTCTTTCTTTTATACTTCATATCCAACCAGTCAGCAAGTTATATGATTCTACCTTCCAAGTATATTCAGAATCTGACCACTCCTCACCACTTCTACTGCTACCACCTGGTCCAAACCAATACCAGCCTTTGCTTGGATTGCTGTAATAGTCAACAGATCTCATTACTGCCACTCTTGTACCTCTTCGATTTATTCTCAACACAGCAACCAGAGTGATCTTCTAAAACGGAGGCTAGGCTATGTCACAACTTGCCTCAAACCCTCTAATGACTTCCCTCTTTCCACTAGTAAAAGCCAAAATCTTTTCAGGTCCACAAGGCCCCACAGGCCGTGGTTCCTCTTGAATCTACTGTATTTCTTTCCTAGCTCTCTCTCATTCTGCTACGTCTACTGACCTCTTTGGCCTTCCTTCCAAAGCGCAAGGCTGGTCCCAGGGTCTAGAGGACACCACACTATTCCCTCTATCCTACCTTATGTGTCTCCACAGTTCTAATCACCATTTGCCATACTACTTCTCTGTCTACTTTTTATCATCTCTTTCCTCCCTGATAATTTAAATTTCACAAAGGCTGGGAACGTTGTTTGTTATTTATTGATATGTCCTCAGCATCTAAAATAGTATGTAACATACAGTAAGCACTTAGTAAATATTTATCGAATGATTTAATAAATAGAGATAAAAATAGCTTTATCAGAAGAATGAATAATTAACACAGAATCAAGATTTTTAAAAATAATCTTAATTGAATTATGCAGATCAAATTTTCATGGATATTGTAAAGATGTGGATTTAGATTTAAAAATCACTTATGTAAGATAGGAAAGTACTTGTTTCCATGTAAAACAAACTGGCATATTTTAATTGATCATACATTTAATATCTGTTAATATATCTATATAAATATCAATATCTACATTAAAAAGTTGATATGGACAGACTGCATTTACAGTAGAAAATCAGAGAAAGCTAATTTATGACACCTATTCAGGGACCAGATTTTTATTCTCTTGGGAAAAGAATAAAATCATACCTAAGCATATTCTACTCTCTCCGTGGAGAGTAATGAATTAATTTATAATGAAATAAGGTACCAGTTTAATTGTCTTCCCCAAAATTAACTGTCCTTAGCTTTCTAAGGCCATCCAATAATTTTTTGGTAACTGTCTCCCATGTCTCTCTCTTTGCAACATTACCAATATATTTCACTTTATTGATATTTTTAACTGCAAATATAATAAGTCTAGAGAAAATATACAAAATATAAATATGGAGCTTAAAAAGTTGCTGAAGACAAGCAATGGTGAATCTTCCTACTATATGTTTCCTTTCCTGAAGAAAACATATTTGTTTATTCCTAGTCTTCTAGACTTTATTCAAGTCTTTTCCCTTTACATTAGTGTCTTACCTTTCTTTATCAGGATTTTCTTTAAGTTGGTCCCTTCTAGGGAAGGAGATAAATGTTCTTTTTAAGGAGGGATCGAAGCTTCTCTTTCTTTCCATCAAAGCCTCTCTCCAGGGCATAGAACATTGAAAGAGCTCAATAAGTGTGTGTTGAATGCAGGGATGTATGAAAGCGTAGTTGTATCAACACATGGTAAAAATATAGGGGGTATGTGGGCCCCAGCATATCTCAAAATAATGCTATGGAATTTTTGTAAATGTAAAAATAGATGAGACATATTTTGTGATGATCAATCCTCCCTTCCCTATTTTTTAATGCTTAATTTAAGAATGGAACATTTGATATTGAAATGTTAGACTTTATGAAGATGTAATAATTAAAATGAACCAGTTAATGAGGCAGAGCAAGAATGAGACAAGAACAAGCTTTTCACAGCATCTTTGCATCAACAGCCAGGCCATGATGGGAAATGTTCCCATCCTGCAAAAAACAAGGAACGCAATCGAGCGCCAAACCTTAAATGGCCGTTGTCTAATGTGATAATTAAGAGAACAACGTAGACTACTTCCCTTGTATTCTGCCCTTTCCAAACTGCTCATTCTGATTATAAATTCACCTGTCTCTGTAGAAAAGGGAAACAAGCCGCCAGTCCTCAACTATGTCAAGTGAACACATCTCCACAGAATACAACAGCTTTCTGATTGACATTGTACTCTCTGGTTTAAATGTACGGAAGGGCAAATAGTAATCCAAAAGTACTTACTGCTTTGCTGCATTAAAGCTAATATTGATAAATTAAAATTTTCTGAGTTTTATTCCAAAGGAGAAATAATGCCTCCTCCCCCAAAAAATTAGTGGTATCTGGCCAGTCCTGAATGCCTCATCTTTGTGGAGTGCTCTGTCCTGAAAATTTTATGCCCAAAAAATCAATGTCTATGCACTTTCTGTAAATCAATGCTGATGATTATAAAAATGTGGTTCCTTCAGCTAAAGATCTAGAAGTGTTAGAAGATGAGAGAAAACAGCAATATTCAGAATTCTATTAAGCAGAAAGACTAAGTCACCAAATTAAAGAGATTCACAGTTATCTTTTATCTTTTTTTTTTTTTTTTTTACTCCCACAGAGAACTTAAATACAGTTACCTTTAATGCCTGGGCTTTTGAGTGAAGTTTCCAGAAAAATAAAAGATATAATAATGTATAAAAGGTAGGACAAGTAACAACTATTTGAAATCACATAAAAATATAAGAATTTGTTAGTATGCAATAACACCTCTAAGAATTGTTTAGTGATTCAGAATTCCATCTGCAGACTAATGAGAATCAAGGTAAACTTTCCACTCTCATTTGCTTTGAGATTGTTTGTCCTTCTCCTCATATGGTTCCTTCCACTTTTCAAATTCCTCTACCAAGGGAATGTAGAAAGATGACTAATCTTTCAAATTTATTTTCTTTTCTGTCTAAATGAAAGTGAAATAGAAGAGAGGACATCAAATTAAGAATATAAGAGACACAGTCCAGAAAGGAGAATGCTGATATAAAAGAAAAATAAACTTAGATCTGATTAGAAATTAGAGAGCAATCCAAATGTTCACTGATGTATGTTCAACAATATCATTTATCGAGTAGTTATGTTATGAGAAGTACTCAGTGTCAGATACGGTGCCAGGAGCTGAAGATTGTATTAATAGCTCGTGTTCAGGCAGGGGCTGTATCAGATGCATGTCAGAACTTAGGACTGAGGATAAATCATGGTGGTCATGTCCATTAGATATCATCATGTTATAAACCACCTCAAAGTCTACTGGCTGAAAACAACTATCATTTTTCTTCCCCCCAAGAGTTATAGGGATGGCTGGGTGGTTCTGCTAGTCAGTGGTGCTCAATCACACCAGCTTCTGATTCGGTAGGTGGCTTTGCTGATTTGGGATAGACTCCCTCTGAGACCTCGAATGAGACAATTGAACTTACTCTCATCTTTGAGCACAATAGTCTGTTTTTTGTTCTGATGATTAGGCAGAAAGCCAAAGTGTCCGTGGCCTCTTGAGACTAGGCTTGGAGCTAGCATTTTTCATATTTAGTTCTTCCACATTCCATTGGCAAAAAGAGGTCAAAAGGATAGTCACCTCAAGTTACAGGGTAGAGAAATAGACTCTACTGATTGAGGGGAGGAGCTGCAAAATCACATTGAAAAGAGTGTGTGCAGAGCAAAGGGTGAAGAATTAGAGCCACAAAATGGGGACAGGAAGGGACTTAAGGAAATCTGAATTTGACTTCAAACCAACTCAACTAAGATAATGAAGTTGAGCAAGTGAGAAAGGAAAAGGAAGCAAAGAACCTAGAAATTCCACCCACCATTCAGACCACAATGTCTTGGGATCATAAAGAGAAGCTTTAACTCAGGCATCAGCAGAGGGGATCAGCAGTCAGCACTGAAGCACCTGGAAGGTAGGACGTGCTAAACCCTAGTGCTAAGCCCTGACTTTACTGTGATCTATGACCAGGATGAGGCTGGGTCTTTAGGCAGAGACTGAACATGGCAGTGCTCAATAAACTGTGTTTTACTGCAGAAAAGTTTTGGCTTATTTAGACAACCACGGATACCTAGGGCTGATTGCTTCCAGAAAATTCAATAATTCCAATAATTTCAAAGCCACATTTTTATTTGGCTTTAGACTAATTAGAATTAGTTCTTGCTTTCCTTCTGACAAAATCCCTTTGGTCTCCTTCACCACATATACAATGATTCATTGTTGTGTTCTCAGCTTAGATACATCTGGCTGAGAGCAAATATTCAATAGTGAAAAGAAATGAGAGCCAGACTCAGCCATTCTCTTCTGATTACATTATGACTCAGGAGGACACTCACCAGTAGTTTTATTCATTACTGGATATTAAAATCAAAGGCCTTTAATATGCAGCAACAGAATTCTCCAAATTGAAGCCCATCTGTGCATTCTTGTAGAAGTTTTCATAGCATAATACATAGGCAATTTTAATAAACTCATTATTTTTTCAGTCCACCCCAAAGGACTGAATAAAACTTTAGCCTTATCTTGGTACATATTGGAGCGGCACTAGCTCTTTGCTCAATCTAGTTATTTTAAGACTAGATTGGGCTGACCGTGGAGGATGCAGTCACCAGTTTTAAAGAGCTCCCTGCTGCTCTGATGTAGGCCATAGTGTCTGTCCCAGGACATAGATCCTGTTTCTCCCTCTCACCTATCCCAACAAATTTCTGATAGCTCCATCAGCCTTCATATTTTTCTGATTAAAACCTAATATTCTAGTAACTCTGCCTTTTGAATCCATCGTGCCTTCTGTTATCATAAATGCCAGTGAAGGGAATTTTAGAAGTGGAAAACACAATCTGAGTGAACTTCCAAAGTGCGGTTTTTGGATACTTACAGAAATTTTGGAGACAACAAAACTGTGCTGCTAATACCTGCACTTTCATTGACTTCAGTTATAAAATTTAGAGACCTGTTCAACTACTTCCTCTACCCACGTACCAATTGTTTTTCAGTTCATATCCCATCTCCAATGCCAGAACATTCTCCCCAACATTCTTTCATAGTTGGGGGGAGTGAGCAAGAGATTATAATAGAAAATGGATTCCAGAACAGTCAGACAGATCTGTGTTTGAGTCTTGGAGAAGTTATTCAAACCTCACTAAGCTTTGTTTTCTTCAAATTCAAATGAAGTTTAAAATTCTTTCTACTTCATAAGATTGTTGTGAGAACTAAATGAGATAGGACATGTCCAGTTTTCAGATTAAGCATTTAATGCAAGTGAAAAATTATTATTATTATTATTGCTACTAGAGTAGGGAAATGGCGCACTCAATCTTCACATCTGTCTTAAAGACAAACCGAATGCAATATCAGCCAGAAGCAGTATTTACTATAGCACTTACCATTAGTCAAACACTGTTACAAGAACTTTATATATATATTAATTCATTTAATACTTAATACAAGTACTATATATATATATATAGTAATTCTTTTAATACTTGCAACAATGCTGTGAGGAAGTACTGCACTTGTTCCCATCTTGCACATAAGGAAACCATGGTACGAGAGGTTACATAACTCAGCTGAGGTCACACAACTAGAAGGTTGCAGGGTCAGAATTCTAACCTGGGCAGTCTGGTTCCAGAGGCTATTCTCTCAACCACCATGCTATACAGCTTCTGGAAATAAACTGCCCTTAGGAGAGAAAAAATGCTATAGTCATTATAGATTTCTCCAGTGGTTGCATAGCTCTAATTAGGTGTATGGCTTGTTGACTGACTTGGGTATTTCAAAGTGCTTTCCCTTCCTCTTTTAGAATATAAAATCCTCAGGGTCAGAGACAATGTGTATTGTTTCCTTTATGCTGAGTACAACTTTCTGTATCCTGCAGGTCCACAGGCAGGTCTTACTGTCTTTCTCTCTGTCTTTCATTTTCCCATGGGGCTTCTCAGAACTGTAAGTGGGTCCTGGGAGCTGAGATTTAAAAAGACCTGTGGTTTGGCTTCCTCCCCCTACTTGTGAAATTTTCATTAACACTTTGGAGGCAGCAACAGACTTGTCCATGTAAAGGAATCCCAGCATTCTGGAGAACAGCACTCATTTACGGAAACTTGAAATGATGGTGTCTACAGCTGCCAGCCTCCTGCTTGGCGATGAGCCCTGGCACGGCCAGGAGCCCCTTGGCAGAGCCAGTGGGTTCCCTGGGCCAAGGCTCACATGCCCCTGAAAGCTGAAAGGTGAGAACTACTCCAGAGGGAAGCCAAAGGAAAAAACACTGAGTGATCTTTTTCAAACAGTAGTAGAATATTTTTCATTTGAAGATTTTTGGTTCTGTATTAGCTGAAGAGATGCAAAGCTTCCATACAGAGTTATATACTGGTGTCACCTTAGAGCTAGTTTCTAGTTTGTATCATACGCGATTCTTACCTTTTATCCCTTTTTCCTTTTCTCCTTCACTCTTTCTTTCTGGTTCTCCTTTGCATTTCTTATTGACCCCATGTTTGTAAATCACTAACCTTTGTCCTGCTGCAAGGATTTTGATCTGTGTTTCCCAGTTGACACTCTTTCACAGATGGTATTGTCAGAAACCTCTGGATTTTAGGGAAACTGGCTTACTTTCCTACTGTGTGTAAATTTTATTTTAGTGAGTCTGTGGGAAAAGAAAACTAGGCAGAATGCAATTCCTGTTTCTTCCTTGTATGATATTTTGGTCATAGGTACTCCAGAGGACAGTTTGAAATAGAATGTGACCATATCAACAATTCAAAACTCACTCTCTAAAAAGAATTTCACACAGTCCCTAATAATTGTGAAAAATACATTTACACATCAATCTGAACTCACTCTTGCAATACAAAGATTGGCATAACTGATTTCTAAGGAGAGAGAGAGATTGATTGATTGGTATCAACCTAAAATTTCTTTTACCCAAAAGATGGAGTTTCATGGGTCTGTGGTCCTGTGATCCTACACAGCCACTCCTCAGTATCTGTAGGGAATTGTTTCCAGGACCCCCCACCCTGATGAATACCAAAATCCATGAATGCTCAAGTGCTTTATATAAAATGGTGTAGTATTTGCATATAACCTATGCACATCTTCCTGTATACTTTAAATCATCTCTAGATTACTTGTAATACCTAATACAATACAAATACTATGTACATAGTTGTTATATTGTATTGTTTAGGAAATAATGATAAGAAAAAAGTCTGTACATGTTCAGTACAGACAAAACCATCTTTTTTCCCCCCGGAATATTTTTGATCCGTATTTGGTTAAGTCCAGGGTTGTGGATCCCACGGATATGGAGGGCCAACTGTATTATTAAAAGCTTGCAATAATTTTATAAGGAAATCACACACCCATCCCATTTAGGAAGGGTCTGGCATAGCTGTCATGATCTGAGCCTAAATCTGAGCCTGATCAAAGCCTTAATAGAAGTGAATGGATCCTCAAGTTAGCTGGGCTATCCTGACTCCAGGAGAATCTCTTACTCCAGGCTCCAGGAGCCCGTCGTATCCTGCATTCATTCTTTACTCTGGGCTTAGAACCTGAGGATACAAGGAGCCATAGACACGATCCTTACTCTGAAGGAACTTACATCCTTATTATATCACCAACATAATACACGCTTGACAATTAGAGAAGAATTAAGTGAGAAGCCCTGGGCTCTAAGGGAGAAATAACCATACAGAGAGCTTTGTGGGCTAAGCAGTAGAAGAATTTATGGACAAAATAGGACTTGAATTTGGGCTTGATGGTGGATAGGAGTGAGAAGATAAAGGGGAAGAGGAAGCACTCCTGGTCACAAGAATGCCAGAAGGAAATGTATCCCAGAACAGTGGGATAGAAGACGGGTAGAAAACAAGACCGAAGGAGAGTTTTGACTTGAATAGGATGGGAATGGGGTGGAGATCTCTTTTGGGATTTTTAGCAAGAAAACGATATGTTGAACCATAATTTATTCAACCAATAGAAACTGGGCACCTACCCTGAGGAAGCCATTGTACCTAATGAATGAGTCGAACTGTTTGCTCTAGAAAAAGCTTAGAATTCATCAGAACCTGTTTCATAAGTCTTGTTTTAGAAAGATGCATTTGAATGGATATATGTGTTTTAAATAAACATTAAAGCAAGGTTTGGGAGAAAGTTTTATTATTAAGCTCAATGTAAGCCCTCTTAAAGCCTTCGTTAAAAATCCTTCTGCTTCAATCTCTTGGTCCAAATCCACTTAAAACTCAATTGCAGTACTTAGTGGCACAAAAGTATGTGTGGCTCAGAAAATGTCTCCAAAGACTGGCATTTAATTTTGTCCATTCTCACAGTTCATGATATGAATTCTGAGGGCGGATATAATTTCTGGATTTAGATCCTTTTAGCCCGATAGGTTTTTTTTTTTTTCGGAGGTTTAAGATGCTAATTCCTCATTCTGGCTATGACCTGTCGGAATCTCTTACCTGAAGCAGATACTAACATCTGTTGTTTTCACTTGGGATGCTTCAGATTGCATGAGCCATATTACTTGTCAAGACTGGACAAGTGACTCACTGTGTTTATCTTTCTGCTAGCTTCCGAAGTTATGTTGCTGATATTGAAATGTCAGTTCCTTGACCTTTGGATGCACAGGGGAGTCTCAGGGAATATTCCAAGCATTTGAAAGCGTGTTGTGAAAATCTGGTGCTGGAAAGAAACATAACTTCCAATTGAACAGTCTTTAGGGTTAATGCAGTCTGTATTAAAACAACACTCTGCTCCTGGAGGTTTCGTTGAGAAAATTTAGAGTGCAGTGTAGGTTAATGTAATTATTCCTTAGAATTGCTGAATTTTTAGTGATAAGTGGTTTGGAAATAAGTTACTTTTCTTGGGTTATATACTTTTGGACTCCTTAGGTACCTGTACTTGGGAAGGTGTCCTTTAATCTGTTGTGGAGAACCCTGTTTTCTCAGGAACACCCAGGACTCTGGACAATATTATTATGGTAACATCTTGATGAATAGAAAAACATTTTTACGTCCCACAAATTTGAACTAATTAAAACGAACATGATTATGACTGGGTAAAAGGCAAATGCAATTTTAAATAGTAATTAGCAAAATTTATATTCCAGGGTAAAAATGAATATGGTCAAGGAAATGAGGCTTATCAGGTCTTTCCACTTGCCTCACAAATCTTCTATGAATTAATAATCACTGACATTTTTACGAAACAATGTCATTCTCAGCACAAGTCTCTGCTTTCCACATTGTAACTGCCTTTATAAAGGCTCACCTCAAAGTGAGTGGAATTGAAGAAGAGTCTTCATGGTACTCTTTGAACAATTACCAAGGAAGCAGCAGAGGCAAATAAAGGCCCAACTTATTCTGCCCTGAAGTATTCTGGCAATTGACATAAAGGCAATATGAGTACATTGAGAAGAGAATCTAAATGCTATATCACTGTAGAGAATCCAAACTAGATGAATTATCAGAGAAGACTCTGCCTTGTAGAAACAGGCTTTGTGACAGACATTAAAGGTCTCGTATTAGATTAAGGTAACACAATCAGAATTTTCTACATCTACCAAGGTCCAATAAAAAACCGTGAAAATAGAACAATGTAAAACTTATTTGTCCATTAGGGTAGCAGCACTTTGAAGCAAATATAAAAGCAAAATTCTTTACTGTATTTCTTTTTCTAAGAAAGGGTGATAAACTTGCATTTTGGCAATTAAAGGTTCTCATCCAAGAGGAGCTTTTCTATGGTTAAAGATTATTTATTAGTCAGAATGAATTACACATTCAACATTTTCTTCAGACTCTCTCTAAATTAGTTTAACTTATATGGAGAGCCTTGTAGGACGTAAATGAGAAAGTGAACTCTTTAGACTAAAAACACAGGGACTTCCTTCCAGTGACTTCATGGCTATACCTACATGTAATAGGAGTTTCATCCAATATCCTTGGTTTGAAAAAGAGAAGCTTGCACATAAAAGAAAATAAAGAAATTCCCTGCTGATAAATGATGGGTAGTAGTAATGGTAAGAGTAGTCATAATAAAATGAGTCACTGACAAGAATAGAAAAGAGCTTCCTAACATCTTTGATGACATTTTTGAAAATGATCATAATGGATGGTGATTTTGTGAGAATTTATAGATACTTTTTCTAAAATACTTTTCATCAGTTATTTGCTTTTATACTTAGAGCCCATTTTGGAGTATGAAAGTCACATGCCATTGCACAACTTTTAAAAGTTTAATAAACTTAAGCCAGGGGAAATAAAATGACTTGCTTAAGATCACGTATTTAATGAAATTTGGTATTAGCATCCTGGCTTTCCTTGTCCTGAGTCAGAACTCTTTCTGTAATAACAGACAGGTATTTTGTCTGTCATCTACCATCACAGCTGTGCCTACATCGCCAACTCTAAAGGAGAAAGAGCCAGTTGCATTAATGTGAGGGTCACCTGCATCAGTGTGTGCATGCGTAAATACATACTCATGTGCCCAGTGCCTTTCTTTGAAGAAGCCTAGTAAGCATAGACTATTACACTTACATTTCTTTTTCCTGAGAATTGTTCTGTGGGTCACAGTGCCACGGTGCCACAATGTCACATCATCTAAGTCAAGTTCTTGAGTCAATTTCAGTTTGGGGGCTTATGTCTGATATGTGACATGTGGCCCCATCTTCTCTTGGAGCTACCTGGGTGTCTATCTGCTTCCCATCTTCTCTATGTCAGGTCAGAGGAAAGGGTTTTGCTGTAATATGCACTGATGCTTCTAGACAGATGGGAGAACTCTCACATTAGGCATTCTCAACATAAAGTCATTGGATGGATAGACTTTGGGGAGTCTACAAAATTTCTGAAAATATATGTGGAATCTCCAAGTCTATAAAGTCATCAGATGCTCAAAATGACTTGTGATTCAAATAGGTTTAATGAGGAACAACTGCTTTCTGTTTTATTCTTTCGAGCATTTAGCAGAATATATGCCCCAAATCTGTAGTTTCATAGTAGATGAGAAAATCCTAAGAATGCCGTGAGCAAGTAGGGTTTTGTAACATGTGAAACCGCTATCACTACCTCCTAAGAAGTAATATAAGAATGATGTCCATGAAGATTAAGCTGATATAAAATAGATACGGGAAAGTAGGCAAAATGTTAATATAGACATGTTTCATGGAAAAGGCATTTGTCAAGCCAGAGGTCCTGGAAATGTTGCTTTCAACTGAGTTTCTAGCACCTTCATATCACAGACTTAAATATGTTTGTAAAATCACATTTATTTTAGGGTTATTGTGCCTAAAAATTCTCTTTTATTTGCTCACAAATTTGCTAGGTACACAAACAAGAAAGATTTTATTTTGTGGCAGTCAAACAGGAAATTTTTAAAAACACTGTAGAACATGTAAATAATTATGGTTAATAGTCTGTTAATTATTTTTTCCAACACACATAATGGTAAGAGCTATGTATCATATATGAATTGGGTCCTTAATATTATAAAAATGTGTGGGGCAGATGAGACAGTGGATATGCCCAGGAATTATCCAGAAGTGGGCTGTACTTAAAATGAACAGATCGAAGCGAGAAAATATAGGGAATAAATAGATATGAAAGGCAAAGGAACACTGAAGTCAGGGGAAGGACAGATATTCCCTATAAAACATAAAAGCATTCACTTTGTATTTGGGGATATATGCTACATTTTCTATGAAGGAAAAGCTTAAAACAATGGTATGGTCAGACATTCCTGGTGCCTGGTTCAATGCCTGGCACATAGTAGATGCTCAATAAATATTTGTTCAATAAGTGAATTGCTCTTCAGGCAGCTGCATCACAGTGAACCACATTCCTCCTAATTGCATTTCCAAAATTATACCATTTCTCGTAAGAATGTGGCCTGTACCTGACCCTTCAGCCATGTAGTGGGGGAACATTGTAGAAGGACTGGCGTGGTGAGACTGGCCTGCATAATGTAGGATCTCTTAAATCATTACTTCCTCAAAAAATTATTTGAAAGTAGTATTTTCTCCAAGCAACCTTTCCTTTCCTGATCATCAAATGATCATAGATGACATTTATTGAAAACTCGTTCCATGTCAGCCACTGTCCTAAGTATCCCGCATACAGAATACTCTCGGGTTCCACCCTAGCCTTCCGAGTCAGGAGCCACAGGTTTACCAGATTTCCAGGTGGTTTGGATGCACACTGAAGTTTGAGAAGTATGAAGAATTCATTTAATTCTTGCAACAGCTCTGTGAAATGGTGCCATTATTATCTCCATTGTAAAGAGGAGGAAATAGAGGCACTAAGATGATTTACATACTTAGGGATGCCCAGGTAGTAGTAAGGGTCATAGCCAAGATTCAGACTCAGAGAGGCTGGCATGATACCTATGATTTTCACCACTTTAATGCTTTTCTTTTTAGTGACACCACCACCAGTAGCAATCCCAAATCTATAACAGTTAAAGCATAAGTAAAAGGAATAATGACATCTTTGAGCAGGAAGATTAAATGGAATGTGGGGGTCTCCTCCAGGAGGAAGTCTGCTGTAGTACAAGGGACACAGTCTTTGGAATAAGACAAATCTGAGTTTTGCCCCTTGTTACCTGCCTGACCTTGTACTAGTCATTTATTCTACCTGTAAGTTTCCTCATCTGTCAAATTGGGCTATAGTTTTCCAGCTTGTTGTAAGAATTGATGATAATGTTCTGGAACTCAGTGAGTGGTAATTATTATCCTTATTGGAAAGGGATCTGCAATTTCATGCTTGTTGTAAGTAGTTTGAAACACTTATTTGGACCTCTTTTAGAATAGTTACGTCATCCTGAGAAAATATTCAAACAACGTATATACTTTTTCCCTCAATCATTTTAACTAGAAGAAAAACTATTTAAAAAAATTTCAACTTCTTTGGTGCTTATTAAAGAGTTATCTTAGTCATTTAGAAGAAAAAGGTTGGATAAAATAAAGTACTGAAGGATGCAACTGAATTCCCAGAGAAACTTCTGGAACTCTACATCAGTCTAAAGATGGACCTCATCCTCAGGTTTTACCTTTCTTTCCCTAGGAACTCTTTATCAAGGATAACTTAGGGAATAACACTGTAGTCAGATCTAGAATTTTTCTGGGACATCACCAGTATTAATTTCAACTAGAGGAGAATATATATAATTTTCTTGGAACTTTAGGAAGGTAGACAGCAGACTAGGCTTGCCTTCCCTGATTTCTCAGAAAAGATGTAAACTTATCCACTGAACTTTGGCTTTTCAAATTTTGGTTATAAAATGTTTCTTTATGTGCTGATGGTGATTGTAATTGAAACAATAACAAAGGGGTTGTGCCTAAGATCGCAGAACCACTTCTCCAGCCGCTGTGAAGATTCATTGTCAGGCTGGGTACAGGGGAAGAATAGAAAAGTAAGCTCTTAGCTGCCCAAGGAAAGGGAGCCTTAGCCCTTAATTCGGTTATCAAAGCCCTGGTTGCATGTTAACACAATTGGCTCAATCTAGAGCATATAATCTATTTTTCTTTATCTCCCAGCTGTTTCCCAGTACTACTAGGTTCTTATGCCAAGGTTTTCTGAGAAATAAAGCAATTATATTAATGGTGTCAATCACTGATGCCAGGCTGATCAATAGCAACTATGTTAACATTACTAATTAATTGCTAGCAATCACATAACTAACTTGAAGAAACTATTAGTTGCACAAAACTGAATAAGGAAATGCTCTAAAATTAACGTTTATAATATGCTATTTGAAAAACAAAAGATTTCAAATCTTCTCTAAGACACAATATTTCAGCTCTAAGTAGAAACAGTAGCCTTTTATATTTAGGTTTGGATAGGGATACATGTTTTTGTTGCAATTATCACGCAAGGTTACTGAAAACAAAGAAGTCTGGAATGATCACCAAAGATGTGTCATTTGTGTACACGTTACTTGAATAATTGTGGTCTGACAGAGTCAGGTACAGTCAATCTTTCTCAGGCCTCATCGTGACTGAATAGTCCCCTGGCTCACCCTGGTTTAGGGGTTTCTAGTTTAACAATAGCTGAATGGGCTTCTTTGCTTAGGATTTTTGGGAAATAAAGGAATCATTTAAATATTCCTAAAAAACAATGGCTTTTATCAAAAAGTCCCAAAACAACATATGTTGGCGTGGATGTGGAGAGAAAGGAACATGTATACACTGTTGGTGGGACTGCATACTAGTACAACTTCTATGGAAAGTAGCGTGAAGATACCTCAGAGAACTAAAAGTAGACCTACCATTTGATCCAGCAATCCCACTACTGGGTATTTACCCAAAGGAAAAAAAGTCATTTTATCAAAAAGACACTTGTACTCAAATGTTTATTGCAGCACAATTCATAATCACAAAGATGTGGAAATCAATTCAACCCAAGTGCCCATCAATACATGAGGGGATTAATTGTTAGGGTGTAAAGCCTAGTAGGTGCTCAGAGCATGGGTGGAGAAAGATTTCTCATGCAGAAATTAAGACATAAAAGTAAAAAAAAATATTTTATCCTTTTAGAAGGAGAGAGAGAATGAGAGAGTGAGAGAAAGAGAAAAGAGAGGGAGAGTAGGGAGATGGCGTGGCATCCCAAAGAAAGAGGAGATGCCAGCACTGAGGCTAAGTGGCTTGCTCATTTTAAAGTGGACAAAGAGAAAAAAAATTAGTGATGGCTGTCAGTTGATAACAAAAGCAGCCTCAGGATGTCAAAGTCCAAGAGTTGGTTTCCTCACCTTTCCTTGGAGACAGATTATTACTCTGCCCTCAAGATATGGTTGAGACTGTAGCTTGTTCTGCTGTTTACTCAGGAACTCTGTAAAAGCAGATTCTCAAAAAACAATTTTAAAGAGAAAGATTTACACCTCTTTTTTTTCTATTCAGCTCTTTTCAGAACTTGTGCAAAACACAACTCTTACAGGGTGCCTTTTAGTGAGAGAACTCATAGGATTTATCTTTAACTGTTCCGAGGAAATTGCAGGATTAGGTCTTTTCCTGCAAGGCTGCTCCTTTCGTTAATAAAATGTGGTTTATGTATACCACGCAGTACTACTCAACCATAAAAAAAAAAATGGTGAACTAGTACCTTTTGTAACAACCTGGATAGAACTGGAGACCATTCTTCTAAGTGAAATATCACAAGAATGGAAAAACAAACACCGCATATACTCACTGTTATATTGGAACTAATTGAGCAACAACACTCATGTGCACATATGGAAGTAAGCTCAATGGAAATCCAACAGGTGGGAGGGAGGTGGAGGGGAAGGGTAAATTCACACCTAATGGATACAGTGCACACATCTGGGTGATGGTCACACTTACAACTTTGACTGAAAATGTACAAAAGCAATTCATGTAACCAAAATGTTTGTACCCCTATAATATTCTGGCATTAAAAACAAAACAAAACATTGGTGAATTGTGTTGACATAATTAGAAATTTGATTTTGGTGTATCTTTAACTCATTGCAACATTATTCTGAAAGTTTAAAATGTCATGAGCTTTTACTTAGGTTGAGGTGCTACTCGGGAATAGTGCCTTGGTTTCTTGACTGAAATTGTTAGCAAAACTATTTATGCTGGAAACTTCTTTTTCTGTGACTGTAGGGCACCTCAGGTAATCTGAAACCTACATGGTATCCCTGACATGGTATTTATTTATTTATTTATTTATTTTGAGACAGAGTCTCACTTTGTCATCCAAGCTACAGTACAGTGGTGTCATCATAGCTCACTGTAACTTCAAACTCCTGGGCTCAGGTGATCCTCTGGGCTCAGCCTCTTGAGTAGCTGGGACTACAGGGGCATGCCACCATGCCCAGCTAATTTTCCTATTTTTTTGTAGAGATGGGGTCTCTGATATGTTGCCCAGGCTGGTCTTGAACTCCTGGCCTCAAGTGATCCTCCCGCCTCAGCCTCCCAGAGTGCTAGCATTACAGACATGAGCCATTGTGCCAGGCCAATATTTTTTTTAATTAAAGTAAATCATGAATAGTGAGTTAAAAATGCTGATTGCTGGGCTGAACCACTGGAGATTCTAGTTCAGTAGGTTAGGTGTTAGTAACAAGAATCTGCATTTTAAATAAGCATCCAGGAGATTTCGGTGTACGGGATCATGGCCCCTACTCCGAGAATCATGGCTATAAACTTGAATTCAGAACCCAGTCCTTTCTAGACACTGAGCTTTCTGAACTTCAACAAATCCTAAATTCCAAGTTCCAAGTGCCCCTGAACACTAAATCTCCAGAAGACTGAGGATGACATGGGGTTGCAGCTCCTTTGGGAGCTTTGGGGGTAGTGTGCAGGTGGGGATGGTGGTATCGGCAACAGCTGTCTAAACACGGGTAACTCCAAAATTAAGTGTTGAGATGGTGATGGCCTGAACAATAGGTCTCTGGCATTTGTGAGTTTAACATTTATGGTTTCAGCAGTGTGTGAATGATCTCATGGGCACTTCAAATATTCATTCGTTACTTTGTGAAGACGGGAAATTGAATCTATGTCCTGGAAAGCTGGTGTGTGAGTACCATTCTCTTAGCCAGGAGGTGAGAAAAGCCCACCAACCAGCCTCCACATCTCAACAACTTTTTGCTCTTCTCTATTCTCACAAACTCAGTCTTCTACAGTGATAAAAATTTAATTTTTCAGTATCTACAATAAAGACAGGAGTGACTCACTTTTATTTTATTTTGTTTTCACTGAATGGTTCTGAAACAAATGCCATTTCTTTGCGCAATCATGCTGTACAACAACCTAGGATTTTATGAAATTCTCAGGACCTAGCCCCTGTGAATTGTAGTATTCTTATACTGTTTTTACTATTTCTGTTTTTATGTCAGAGTAGTGTAAAAGAACAAGTGACAAAGTGGCTGCTGAGTTACAATCCTCCTGAGAGGGAACAGAAATTAAAATGTAATGTTAAATCAGGGAGGAGATGGATAGAGTCTCTCAAATGTCTTTTAAATATGCTCTATATGATGACAGTGATATTATTAACTGTCAGTAGTAGAAGAGTAAAGTTTGAATAATTTTATTTTTCTTTTTTCCTACAAATTAAAATCAAAATATCCCACTGGTTCATTTTTCAAATTAAAAATTATGAGACTTTGCGTAGGCATTAGGGAGTAGACAGAAGAGAGTAATGCTAGCAAGTAAATTTTATTTCTGTGCCAATGATGAAGATACTGCCTGTCTATTTCATTCTTATACCATTGAAAATGTCATGGCTTTTGTCTAGTTTTACCTGAGGATTCATTTAATAAATATTTTTGATTGTCTACTATGTGCGAGGTCCTGAATAAGCTACCAAATTAAAACATTAATCTTTCCTTGAGGAGTTTATAGTAAGAAAGGAAAGCCTGGATGTAATTGAGGTGGTATTAAAAATGCAAACAGCTCCTAGGACAAAGCCAAGAGGCAATCAGGGTGGACACTGGCCCGGCCATATGGAAGCCAACAGGCAACAAGTGTTCCACCTACACAAGTGTATGCCCATTGGCTGTTTGTACCAGGAGAAAGTGATAATAGTTGTGGGAGAGGGACAGATTGTGAATTCAGAAAAATTCACAATCTGGTTGAAGGGATCAGGGGAAAATATTTGGGGCTTTGATGACTAGACGGGGTTTGAATAAAAATTAGATGTAGGAAACTGCTTGAAATAAAAAAGGCATGAGCTCAGAAAAGTTAGTAAATGTTTGAGGTTCAGCTGAGTGTTTCATTTCAGTTTTCTGAGTCAGGGAACATTGCAAATTGGCTGTGGGGTGGAGAGTTCGTTTGAGGACAGGGGATGGTTATGTGGACCGAAGGAAAGGTACAAGAGTGTGCCAGAGAGTTCACCTGCTCATGTCTCCGTAGGCTTTTGGATGACAGGAGGAAGAGAAAATCTGAAAGGAATATTGAACTGTAGTATTTCTGACCCTCTTGGCATGAATTGACCAAGAAATCACTGCCTTGGGAAAAAAAAATCAGAAATGACACTATTACGTTGCCTAGAGGAAGAATGCTGGGAGCTCAGATCAGAAAGCTTACAATTACGGCAATAAAGAAAATCGCATTTTTGCAGATCCAATTCATGATGGTGAAATTCATACCTGCGATGCATCTAAAGCATTTAGCTCTTATTAAAAAGTGGATATTATTAGCAGCTGGCAAACCTGAAAGATCTTCAAGACATCTAAATTAAACATTTTTTTCCCCCAGTTAAATTCTTTTCTCTTTATTTGTTTCCACTGGAGATAGAAAACAGATCCTTATTCCTCCCTCCATTTTTCTTTTTCAGGGCAATTCTTTTCTTCCCCCTTCAGCTTCCTATTTGTCAAAACTCAATTCATTTGAGTTTCTCTACATACTGGATGATGTTCAAACTTAACTGTAAAAGTATGCTGAGGCAATGTTGAAAAAAAAATGAAAATGACATTTCAGAGAACGGAAGCTGTATTCACCCAGTATAATGATTCCATCTGCATTTACTGAAAAAGAAAAACAAATTGCAAGGGATCATAGCTGACTCCGATTTGACTGTTAGGCCCCAGAGTCAGTCCTGATACATCTCGTATTTATGAGCTTTGTATATGATTTTCCTATGATGGAAAACTTTCTTTATGTCTTCTAGTCTCAGTTGGTACTTAACTTGAACCACCAATCTAAATGTTCGCTTTTGGTTTGAATGGGCCCTTGTGCATTCCAGGACTCTGAGTCCTTGATAAATTAGTAGGTAGGTGTTTCTGCTGAGACAGAAGTCTGGCAATTTGGGAAAATTGGGTAAAATCGCAATTCAAGAGTTCCCATCTCATGGAATGATTTTATTTTTAGTTTCTTTAAACAGACCGTGAAGCAATCCAACCCCTGTCCCATGATTTCTGGCTGGTAATGGCAAAGAAAGAGGGAAAATATTGTTCCTTTTGTTTGGGAACAGGGAATGTTTATCTAGTCTGTTTGTACTCTGATGTTAGATCACTTTCTAGCTATTCCATTTCGTACTCTGCTACTTCCTGAAGCAAACTTCTTAAAAAGAATCAGAGTAAACAATGCCATTCTGGGACAAGGCAGGTTCATGGTTTTGATGGAGCAAACAACCGGGAATACATTCTCTTTCACTGTCATGTGCTCTTGGAGGAACTCAGGAATACTCACATTTTGCCTTGGAAACACTCTTGAATACAGGAGGAAGAGTATGTAGCACGGGAGTTCATTGCTGTCAGCACCGTCATGCAGTGTTGAGCCTCAGAGTGCTATCTCTTGAAATCAAGCTAGATAGTAGTCCCTGCCATTTATCCTCTAAGCAAGAAAAGCCAACACTCTTGAGTTTTGGGTCTGCCATAGTTTGTGGCTCATTTTCTACTTTGAGGATTAACGGATTGGTTCCTGCAAATGAAAATAGAGTGTGATCCCTGCTAATCAGAAATTCTGCAGGTGGTTACATGGCTCAATGTAATATTACCTGTTGTTGGGGATACTTTGTTCAAAACCTCAGAGGAGAGATAAGGAGAAGACAGGAGGTGACCAGCATTTAATAGGTTATGGTCCTCGCTTTTATAGCCTTTATTTATTTTTCTAAATTCCCCTCTTAATTTCCGGAGTGAGCTGCTTCTTCATTTTGCTATCTATTATTAAAAACACTACAACGGGGCTCCCTGTGCTTGAGAAGTGCCCTGGATACTGAGAGCATTGAATTAGAATGTGAATCCGTCCTGAGGCTTGGTGTGTGAATTAGAATAAATGCCATTTTGAAAAAGGTATTTGACTGTGCTTTGCAAAATGTAGCTTTTGTTGCCTTTTAAATTTGTTTTAATTCTCTGAGGGTGTAAACTCCACTATTAATTTGACTATTTCCTTTCAATCAAATCCCCTATATCTGGGTTGCATATGTACTTCAAATATTCCTGGAAATTTTCCAAAGTATGGTTGAATGTATATAAAAATTTTCCATTCTTAAAGATTGCCTGGAGAAATCCAAGCATACATTTTAACAGTAAAAAAGGAGTGATTATGAATTACTTAAATTACCAGTTTCAACAATACTTTAACTTACTTATTCAACACAATATCATAGTTTTAAATAACATGCTCTGTTTATTTTGTTTTGTAATAGCAGCACATGGTCACTTAAGAGAATCTGAAAAAGAAAGAAACAAAAGTTATTTTGTGTATAGTTTCACATTAAGAGGTAAAACCTGTTAATATTTAAGTATATTTTTTCCCAGTGTTGGTATATATTTATAACCTGCTTTTTCACATATTTGGAGTATTTCTACCATATTATTAAATAATTTTAAAGATATTTATTCATGACTAAATAACATTCCATTAAACAAAGTGCCATAATTCCTTTAATCCTTTGTTATCACTCATTTAACAATCACATTATGATGAACATTTTTGTGTATATGTATTTTTGTGCATATTTGATTATTTCTTTAGAAATTAGAATTAGAAAACTAGCCGAGGGTTAAATTATTGTGTTAAAAAGTATTAACATTTCAAAATAATATACATTGTCAAATTGCCCTTCATATGCAGTTTCTTCAACAATGACTAAAACTGCATTTTTTTAAAACCAGGATAAACAAGCTCTTCCATTGGAGAAAGCCATCAGTTTAAAGAAAAGGTTTGTTAAAAGGTGTTAAAGAAAGGTGTTAATAATTTCAGAGGCTCTGCTAGGTGACACTGAGATGACATAAACAGAGAACCATGTAGAGTCTATTTCCAATTTCCTGCCCCTTCAATAAATTCTCCTGATATGGGCTGAATAAGCTGATGTTCTCTACAATACCAACAGTAGTTTTTTGTTCTTTTTCTTTTCTTTTCTTTCCTTCCTTCCTTCTTTCCTTTCTTTTTCTTCCTTTCTTTCTTTTATATTTCAGAGGGAGAATAATTCCTAATACTTTCAGAAACTTCTCTTGTTATCAGTTTCTCAGGCCAATAAAATGTCACAGAAGCTTGGATAGCTGTGACTTCTGAAGCATGGTGGATGGACACACGAGTGAGCTCCTCTTCCACAGGGATCATTTTTATCAGGCTCTGCTCAGTCGTCTCCAGCAACTCCTAAAGGCCTCTCAAACTATGGAAAGAGCCAAATAAAAGCCTCAATGACAGATTACAACAAACTCTGCCTTATGCTCTCATCTGTTGTCACACCCTGTCAAACTTTTATTAAATTTCTGTCAGAATAAGCCCCACATAATTTCCACATTCTTCTTCTGTCCCTGCCTCTAAGCCTTGACCATGACATGTTCTTTCCTTGTCCAACTTTTCTCAAACCAGAACCTCTGTAACTACAAAACTCTGCTTAAAACTTTGTTTCTTTACAAAGTCTTCCTAATGTAATATACTCATTTTAGTCCCTTCTTTAGGGTCTTTTATAATAAAATTTTTATGTTTGAAAATTACAGGGGCACAAAATTGATTTGATTAAACTCTCACTCTATTGCAAAGTTTCCATTTTTGTTTTATTTTATGATTTTATTCCTCCCCTTTAATTCCTTAACCTCCATCCTATTTTTTCTTCCTCTTTGATACTCATTCTTATTTATTTAATGTATATTTTTTGACATATATATGTGTACTTCTGAAAAATATAGTGTTATGTGGATGGGGTTACATAACTGGAATTGTACCATGAATTTCATACTACTTATTGCTTTTTAAAATCAACATTAAGTTATTAAGATCTGTTCATATAGCTACATGCAAATCCTCTGAATTACTTCCGACTGCTGTGTCATATTCCATTAATGGCTGATACCGTATTGTAGTTACTCACTTCTGTTGTAAGGATCTCCTAATCTGCCTCACCTTCACTATCACAAACAATGTTGCAATCAATATTTTTATGCTTTTTCCTTGTAGACATGTGGGAGAGGTTTTGGAAATATATAAGACGTTGGGTGGTTAGGTCATAAGAAAGCATGGTAAATGGAATTGTCATCCCAATTCTCCGTTCCTTTCTGTGTCCACACGCTTTTTCATGTAAGTTGAGAGTTCTGCCTACTGAAAGTGGGGTGCACTTCCTATCACACGATTTGCTTTGGCCAGTAGAGTGTGGGCAGAAGTAACGATATGCCAGTTCCAAGCCTAGGAATGGAGATGCTTCCCATGTTTCCTCTTGCCCTCTTGTGCCTCTGCCATTTCCATGCTAAGACCATGCCCCAGCTGGCTTGCTAGTCCAAGAAGGATGAGCTACATTTGGGGAAGACCTCAACTCAACTCATGGTGAGGAGCCCAGACTAGACAAACCTGTAGCTTGAGACAGATCCTCAGCCCCATCCAGGCTTGATAAGTTAACTCACAGCAGCAGATTTATGAAGAGCTCAGTGGAGATGAGCAGAGCTGCTCCAGCAGACACACAGTGACATGAGGAATAAATGTCTACTGTCGTAGGCAGCTGGAGTTTTGTATTGGATTACAGTGTGGCAATGGCTGATGGATAGAGATGAACGCATTTGGATTGCTCCAAACAGGCCATTTTATCCTTCCAACAGTACTGGACGAGGGTTCTTGTTTCCTCACATCCTTGTCTACAGAATCCCTCATATTATCGAATTTTCTAAGTTTTCTTAGTGTGATAGTCATGGAACGGTAGCTCATTTCATTTTAAATTTCTCCATTAAGAGTTTGAAAATCTCTTCATATATGTATTAACCAATCTGATTTCTCTTCCTTGAAGTGTCTATTTATGTCTATTGGGTTGCTTGAATACTATTTTATTAGCTGATTGACAGGAATCCCTTGTATATTCTAGACATGAAATCCTTGTCAGTTTTAGACACTACATATATCTTCTGCTAGTCTGTCACATGTCTGTTGACATTATCTAGAATGTCCATGGAAGATTTAATTTATATTAATGTAATCCAACTTATCAATTCCAAATCTCTATATACCTGTGCTTCTTAAAAAATTTAATATTTTTAAAAGAAATGATTCACTAGAAAAAGACCTCAAAAGTTTTATTCTATTGGCTTTGACCTATATTTTCTTATTTTAGCTTTTGTTTTTCACAGCTTAAAATTTTAGTGCATTTGGAGTTTACTTTTAAATACATTGTATAGCTCTTCCTTGGTGTTTATAAATGCAATTTCTCTAAAAATTATGACTGTAAGGCAGTGTAGCTGAGTTTTAAAGCAATATATTAGATGGAATATATTAGACTCAGCACATTCGTCCCTAAAGTTGTCATCTTGGGGCTTCCTGTTAAATTACAAATGCTTAAAACACCTTTGGGACTGCTCCTTTGGAATTTCCTCTAGTGGATATAGGGCTTCTTTGGGCATATGCTTAATGGTAGAAAATTGGATCTAGATTTTGAAAATTACTCAAAATGAAGTCATTTATCAAGTTCAAGAATATCATTTTCAATGAGAAAAACAATAGAGCTAATTTACCCACACACTTAAAGGTCTATTGCTTGTTTGCTTGTTTTTGCTTTTTTATTAATATTTACTCTCACTTTCTCCAGATGCATTATACCAACATTGAAGAACGTGGGCTTGGAAGTCAGAACTGGTCAAATACTAGCTCCAAGTGGCCTAGATCAATTCTATATACCTCAATTTCTACACAGTTGCCTGGGCGTGGTGGCTTACACCTGTAATCCCAGGACTTTGGGTGGCTTAAGTGGGAGGATCACTTGAGGACAGGAGCTCAAGATCAGCCAAGGCAACATAGTGAAAACTCGCTCCTACAAAGCAAACAAAAAAATTAATTTCTACACAATATACACTATAGAGAGGATAATAAACAATAATGAGTAATGAGTACTAACTTATCCAATAGAATCATTGTGAGGAGGACGTGCATTCATCGTGCCTGGCACGGCATAAACATTCAGTAGGTAGCAGCTGTCGTCATCATAACAAGCATTACCTGATTATCCCGTGTTATCTAGGAGTCTGGGCCTAGGTGAGGAGGCCACTTCCATAGTCCTACTTGTTTGATTATTTTCTTTTTTCCAATTGTTGCTGGCAGTCACATCCATCTCTTCTCACAATGCAATGCAGTGAGCTTGAGGAAACAACAATTTTACATACTTTTCTTCTGTTTTCCCTTGGATTTTAATTCTTTCTTCATCATACACATGCCAATCAAAAAAAAATTACTTATACACAGTATAATAACCCTACGCATATTTACTTTTGAGGCAAACGAATAATTATTTCCCTGTCTCTTAGACTTGAGTTTATTCTCAGCTTTCTGCCCCCAGCACTCCCACAAGCAAGTAAACACAGTAAATATTTCTGTGATGCTTAGAAAACACCCGGTTCAATTAACATATGTTTAAAATGTGCAACAGTTGCAGAAGAATCCTATCTTTCAAATTTTGTCAGCTCCTAAAGGAATAAATTATAGCTTAAATCCAATATACAGCTCCTAGGCCGTGGCATGTCACCAGGCAGCATTTTTAACCTTCAACAAAAATAAAACATTCCCTCAAATTGAGGATATTGTGTCAAAATTAACAGCTTAAATAGACATCTTATGTTACTAAATTATAGGCAACAGCAACGACCCCACTAGTTCCTAGTTATCAGAAATTGAATCCTTTTGCATATTTTCTGTGACTTAAATTTTCACCCTTCTCAATTACCTGCTCTTTCACTATTGGCAGGCTTGCAGAGATAATTAAGCACTAAGAGAATTATGAATGTTAAATCTGGAGAAATGACTTGATGCTGAAGAAAGGGGAGATCATAAAAATTATCTTTTCTACTATGGACTATTTCTAAGTTTTATAGATCAAAAACAGAAGAAGAGAGTGGAGAGAACAGTGTTTGACAAAACCCAGTTTTCATGACACTTAGTTAGGATTAGCATTATAATCGGAGATAATGCTATCTAAATCATTCATTCAAGCATCAAACTGTTGGAATATGACAACTGGCCTTCTTATTCCTATCGTATCTACGTTGTAATAGTTATCTTATAGGGGAAGGTGGTCAAGGTAGACCCAGACTCTGGCTAGATTACTGGAGGGGGTAATGGAGGTAGTCTGTGGTGTGGACGAAGTTGGAAGCAAGCTGACAACTAAGAAAGTGGAAACACTCTTCCAGCATTTTGAGGTTTCCAGACGGAGGAGCAGGGCTGAAGGACAGCAAAGCGATATGGGTGATGTATACTCTTGAGCAGAGGAAGATGAGTGCCTCTGTCTCATTACAATCATCATTCTACATAATAAAAAGTAAAGATGACCATTTACCAAAAGAAAAGAAAACGAATATGAAAGTCACAGATAGTGAGTTCATTTTTATTGCACATAGGAAATAAAGTGGCAGGTTCAGAATGTACAGGATCTGGTCCCAGCAGTTTTGTGGGATATTGACAGTGATAAATGACTCAAGACTAATGCCATCAAAGTAAACAGCTCCCATTTCCATCACTGACTTTGTGCATACTCAGGTGGCTCTGTTAAAGAGACTTAAATGCACAGCTCCATATGGGAAATGTTATCCTGAGTTCCTTTATGACAGACAGTAAGACAACACATTTTTACATGGGGATTATGTTCAAACCAGTCAAGGTTAGGATAACGGAAACTTTCTTTTAGATATTTTTCCTTATTTTAGAGTATGACAGCACGTACTGGGTATAGCCACTACCCACAATGCCTTAAACTACCTCCTTCCTAATATACATATTGGCTTAATCTCTTCCTGTGAATACATCTGTCCCAGGAATAAGCACTGTTTATGATGCTGTTTGTTTGCTGCAAATCACTCAGCTCCTTAATAAAACTCATCCATATTCAATTCAGCCTATATGAGTCACACACATTGTCAGCCAGAATATTAATATTTCAAGATATAATCCAATATAGATCAGAAGGCACTGTGAGGACAAATTACCAATTGACAGTTTCCTATTTATTCAGTACAGGTGCATTTTATTAATACTAAGCATAGCTGATACCTCATGATGTTTTCTTCTTAGATTAAAAATTGCTGAAATCGATGAATCATATTCAAGTTATTAGCTATATATAAAAATATGGTAATTCTGTAATATAAACCAAATTACCAGATTTTTCTTTTTACCATATAGTTAATACATTTAACATTGAAGGTAAAATTATGTATCTTGAGACTTTTTCAAAATCTTTAACTTTGTATTAAGTATGAAATGGAAACAGGCAGAAAGAAAGAAAAGAAAAGGAGAAGGGAGGGAGAGAAGAAAGCAGAAATGCAGGTAGGAATAAAGGAAGGCAGGAAAGAAGGAAGGAAGGAAGGAAGGAAGGAAGGAAGGGAGGGAGGGAGGGAGGGAGGGAGGGAAGTAATTGAGTTATCCTTGCCCTTCTTTCCCCACCAGCTGAGAGAAACGGAGTTAAAAGTAGCCCAAGATCCAGGTAAGACTAATATTACCCAGCTGGTACCAGCTAAAAGCAGTAAGTTCTCCCCACCTTCCAACCCCACTCCCTACTTTTTGCTTGCCTGGGTCATGGCTAAGTCTACGAGACTCATAGCACAAAACTCAGAGTGGCTGCTTTGATGTGCTATACCAAAGATTGGTCCTCACTGCTCATATACATATAAGCTTATGCACTTAAGCCTAGTTGTAACATCTGCAATATGGTTATTCTTTAATTGTTTTCTCAGGCTTATAGTCACAGTTGTGTATGTGCACATGTATTAAATTCCTTCCTTCCATCCTTTCTTGCTTTCTTCTTTCCTTCCTCCTTCCTTCCTTCCTCCGTCCCTCCCTGCCTCCTTAACTCCTTCCTTCTTCGTTCCTCCTTTTTTCCCTCCCTCAAGCATGAATTTCATATCTATTGTATTTCAGGCAAATCCCTGATCTCTGGGAGCACATGGTCTATGAGGGACAGAAACATAGGAACAAATAATTAAATAATAATGCAATAGTAAAATGAGCTATGTTGACTATATTGTTGAATATAGTTGAATATATTTTATAGCCTCCATATTCTTTAGCCTACTTACAAGGCTGCTATAGGTCACAATTCAAGCATCTTAGAAACAACCACTAACAACAACAAGGTACTGGTGCCATACACAGTTAGAATAACGAGGCTGTGTTGCCATCACAACTCTTTCCTATATTTACAACCTTCAGTTATTACTCTAACTAGTACAGTTGAATAAATCAGGGTTAAATTATCTTGAAAAACATTTATCTCTATTACTAATGCACCTTGGAAAATGTAATTAAATTGTGTTAAAATTGAAACTAGAATAAAAATTTGAGGGCTAGTATGCTGTATCAACATTTTAACGTTCATTACATTTACGCTCTTAGCAAATCAGAGACATGACAAACATCTTCAACTTATCAGAAAAAAAGATAATTAAAAATTACAACTCCGAAGTTTACAATACCTATTTCCAATCTAACAGGAAAGAAATGAGAGAGCACAGTGTTTCAGAACAGTTTGTAATGGGAAATCTGGACAAAAGTATTTACATAACCAAGAGAAGCCTCTAGAGAAAGGAGGAATTTGCAGGTAAATTAATTCAATGGATTCACAGAAAAAAAGGGAGAATATTGGAAGGCCCAAAAGTGCACTTTACAATGAATAATTCCATCAGAATTATGTGTGCAAATCAGATCAATTAAAGTGGAAGATGCTCAGTCACATACTGGTCTAAGAGTTAACAGTTGTGAGAATAGAACTAAAACCAATTCCAACTGAAATTATGGAGAATACCCCAAGTGGTAAACAAACTAATTCCTGAAGGAACAAGAGTAAGTAAAAGTATTATTTACGGTCGTTCATTTTCCTTTTTTTTTAGAAGTTGACACTTTAGAAAAAAAATCATGCATATTTTGTCTGCTATTTGTACATTTCTATTCTCCTTCGAACAACAACAGCAACAACAAAAAACTCTCAAGAAAAAGGCACAAACGTTTTCACAGGAACTCCAAAAGGCCAACCAAAAGTTGGCCCAAAGTGGGAACCCTAGTTTTATCAAAAATTAGAGAATGCCATTTCATCTACATTTTGTTAGAACTTTTCTACACTTAAAACAATATTTGTTGTTAACCAAGGAATTACAAGAGAGAAATGTGAAAACTGAACATGTTATTTCAAGAAAAAGCAGATGTGTGAAAGTTCAGTGCGTATTACAGATAAGGTGAATTGGTTTGCTATCACTGCATAGCAAACTGTTCATCCCTCCAGCACCTGTGGCTGCGAGGTGATTCTTCCTGTCTCAGCTGGACTAATGTATCTCTGGTTGGCCGTAGGTTGGGTAGCAGCTCTGCTGATGTAGGTAGAGCTCTCTAGCAAAATCCGGCACCAGCTGGCTGGAGACTGGAGTGCCTCAGCTTTCTCCACCTTGTCCCATGTTATCCAGTGGACTAGTGTAGGCTTGTTCTTAATGGTGGAGACAGGGTTTTGAGATCATGGAAGTATGAGAGATCTCTTGAGAACCTAGGTTTGGAACTAATACACTGTGGCTTCCTCCACATTCTGTTGGTCAGACAGGTAAGAAAGTCATCCCAGATTCAAGAGGTGGGGAAATCAATACCACCTCTTGATGGGAGGAGTTTCAAAGTCTCCTCTGCAAAGGGCATTGGCTATCAAGAGGCCATCAATGCAAGCAATCTGCCTCTCACAGAGATAAGCAGTTTTCAGGGAAACAAGACTTTATTGTAGACAAATTTTTATAGGCTAGTGACATCAAAACCATTGCCCCACAGAATGGGAGGTGATTGAAAAATAAAAATAGTGAAGAAAAGCAAGAAAACCTAACATCTCACCACAGAACAATCTGTCATTCATTACACTTTCCTTTTAACTAATGTTATCTTATAATCTCCAGAGACTTTGTGTTGTTGGCTTTATGCCATACTTCTAAGCACTATGATGAATAACACTGGATAACATTTATTTGTTTATTTAAGCAGTTTGACACTGTGGGATGGACAACATTTATTAAGCACCTATTATATACCAAGTACTAGACTATCTATAAATCTAATCTCATTTAATATTTAAAATGATCCTATGATGTCAAGCTCTTTCAAGGGAAAGAAACCAAGGCCCAGAAAGAATTTGCATAAGAAAACACCACTAATAAGTAATAGGGTTTGAATCTAGAGTTATCTGAAGCCCAAATACATGCTTTTCTTTATTTTTTAAATGAACTTTTCGTTACATAAGTAGAAATTTGCCCTGGCATTTACTGCCTCTACTCTAAGAGATTCTCAGGCTCCTTCTAAGATCAGTAGCTCACCAAAGACAAACCAGGTCTGCAGGTCTAACCTAGGTACGGACAGTAAAGTGCACTATCTATGGGGATTACAAAAACAATAATAAAACTAACTTGGAGTTTTTTCCTATCACCACCTGCTGGCAATTCTAAACAATGTTAAAGAGAGAATACCCCTCCCTACGAATCTGTCTGTCTCTTCCCCTGACTTGGAACGTGATGGATAGGATTACTGGGATGGAAAAGCTAGCTTCTTTCTCTGGATTCAAATACAGAAGCCAAGGCCCCAGGAATTGCTGATGATCCTCCTGTGAAAAATTTGGGCCTGATAGTGGAGACAGCCCAAGGGAAATGGTATCAAGACATGGATCCTGATGACAACGTAACTTGAATCAAGCCACAAAAAAGCTGTCTTGA
This sequence comes from Avahi laniger, assembly GCA_963575035.1. Classification (NCBI taxonomy): domain Eukaryota; kingdom Metazoa; phylum Chordata; class Mammalia; order Primates; family Indriidae; genus Avahi; species Avahi laniger. The sequence continues at coordinate 22,106 of CAUYSK010014304.1, read as the reverse complement.
GCCTACACATTTTCAGCTTCTCTGAGAGATTGGTTTTTTGTTTTCATTTTTGTTTTTTGTCATTTCCTAAAGACCTTCTGGTTTGTTTCAGAAACCCACCCAACGCAATGAAAAAACATCATCCTGTTTTGTTTTGTTTTGTTTTTTTTATTCCAGGGTATTGTGAGGGTACAAACATTATAGTTACACTTTATGTCTTTGTCTCACCCAAGTGCGGGTTAAAGGCATGCCCTTCCCTCCCTTTCGTGCTCCCCGTGTCCTTTAAAGTTCAACTTGACTGCTGTAATTAGTTTATGCTTATCCTCTGGGCCAGCAAACTGTTTCTGTAAAGGACCAGAGAGTAAATATTTTAGGCTTATATTTACTGCTATTGAAATTGTAATTTAATGAATTAACTAAATATTTATGCTTATATTTCTGGTCTTTGTTATCTACTAGTCAACTTTGCCATTGGAGACTAAAAATAGCCATTGACAAAATGTAAGCAACTGATCGTAGCTGTGTTCTAATAAAACTTTATTTAGGGACAATGAAATTTGAATTTCCTATATGTGTTTCAAAATATTTTATTCCCCTGATTTTTTTTTTCAACCACTTAACATTGTAAAAGCCATTCTAAGTTTGCGGACCTTACAAAACCAGGCAAGCCACAGATTGTTGATCCTTGCTTCAGATCATTTTAAGTATTACTATACACATATATGTATCTACAAAAAATAAATACTGTTGCTTTGTGATGTTGAAAAATATAAATGGTATCTATGTACTGATATCTTTCTACAATGTGCTGTTGTGACTCAATAGAAGGTTTTTAAAAATTTAACCATGTTAGTCCAATTCCTTTTTTCTAACTGTTTCTTAATACTGATTAATATTGATAATCCTGAGAGATACTTAGATTGTTTCCACCTTTGTAACAAATATTTTTACTCAAGATACCTTACTCTCAGGCACAGTACCTTTTTAGGATAGATGCTCAATTATTTTGGGGAATTGTGTTATATGCACTTTAATTTTAAACTGTATAAAAATATCATATTCTTTACATCCTCATAAGCATTAGATATCATTAGATGTTTTAATATTTGACAATCTGATAGATGAGTATGTTGTTTGAATTTTCATTTCTCTCAATATTAGTGAGGTTAAATAAATTTTTATATCTGCATTGGCCATTTGTATTTTCTGTTCTATGAATTGATCATTCCTTTATTTTGCTGATTTTTTATTACACTGTGTCTTTTTCTTATTGATTTGTAGGAATCCTTTATATATTATTGATGAAAATCTTTTGTCGTTACATTGCAAATATTTTCTCCTGGGATATCCTCATCTATTTATTCTATTACTAGTGCATTTTATCAATCGGAAGTACTCTAACATTGGATGTAGCCAAATTTATCAATTATTGGTGTCTTGTCCCAAGATCTTCCCTGTTTCAAGGACATAAAGATAACCATTTATACTTTCTTCCATTATTTTCATTGTATTGTTTTTTACATTTAGGTATTTTTAATCAATCCAGAACTTAATATTTGCTGTATGGAAAAATATAATTTTTTTTTTCAAAATGGTTAGACAATTGTCTGGAAAGCATTTATTGAATAATCTGTCATTTTTCCATCTATATGAAATGTTGCATCTATCATGGTTTAATTTCCCAAATATGCATTGGCCAGTTTCTGAATTATCTTTTTAAGTCCACTGATGTATTTGTTTATTCCTTAGCCAATTCCATACAGTTTTAATTATCTTATAATATATTTTAATATCAGACAGAGAATACCCATCTTCTATTATTTTTAAATATTGTGTTGACTATCTTTAGACATTTACTCTTGTACATGAATTTTAGAATTAGATATTTTACTGCCATGAAAGATTGTATTAGGATTTGTTTGGGATTAATTGAATTCATAAATTAATATGGTGAGAATTGACAGCCAAAATATTGAATTTATGCATCCATAAATATGATATATCTTTCCATATATTAAAGGCTTTTTTAAGGGTCCTTCGATAACATTCTATGTTTTTTCTATGGATTTTTAAAAAATTAACTGGTTATATTCTTAGATATTTTGTTGATTTTGTGCCTATCAGAAATAACATTTTTAAAAATTATAGTTGTTTTTATTATATTATAATTAGCTATGCAATTCTTTAGACAAGCTATCAATGTTTGTACATAAAAAAGATTGTCTTATATTAATATTTGGCTGTAATTTGCTATCATTATCTATATTTGTCTCTAGCGTTTTATGTAAATCATAAAATAAATTTATTAACTTTCCATCTTTTCCTACACTGTGTAACAGTTTGCATAGGTTAGAAATTCCATGTTCCTTCAGGGTTTGGTAGATATCACCTGAAAAGGAGTTAGGACTTAGTAATTTTGAGGGCCAAAATATAATTTTTAATTGTTATTTCATTATATTCAACAAATGATGATTTATTTGGGTATTCTACTTATGTTGTGCCAGTTTTTATCATTTAAGTTTTCTTATTAAATTGTACATTTTATTTCACTTTATTGGTATAATATTGCACATATGATCTTTACTTTTTAAACTTCTTCTTTTGTGTAATTATCCAAGAATGTTACTATTCTTCTAGTAGTTATTCCTAACTTTTAAAAACACATCATTGAATTTGAACTTTATATCCAATGTCAATACTTAATCAGTACCTATACTGTCTTTCTCAATGGAGATTGATATGCTTTTATTTTCTTTCCCTTTCTCTCATCTCTTCTCCCTCCATCTTATGCTGATATTCTTTGTATTTTTTTACCAAATGACTGCTGAAATTTATTTTTACACAGCATGTATGACATAAAGCCTGGTTATTTAAAATCCTACACAAAACATAAGATGGTCACAAATATTAAAGGTTGTCATCTCAAGAATTGGCAAGTGCACTGATTACCTTTCTTCTTATATATTGTATTTAATAGTATAAATCATTTAAAAATGAGAAAAACTTCAATACTCAACTTTTCTCATGAACTTTATTGTTCCTATATTTTATCTTCATGCACAATAAAACCAAATTACAATGGGTGGGGGCAGAGAATCCCTTGTCAAATATAATGTTAAATGCATTGATTAAAAACTTGTTTAGAATTAAAAGTGTTTTACTAGCTTCGGCATGTCATCGTTTCTTTCATCTGCTTCTCCTGAATTCATTTTTCTCTAATTAGAGTATATTATTTCATATAGATTTCAGAAAGTAGCTTTCAGTTTTAACTTTGAGTGTTGTTTTATATCTAATAAGTCTTTCATCACCTTTTCATGTGAATGATCCTTTAGCGGCATGAAGGTCTAGGTTCCAAATGATTTTCCATCAACACTCTGAAAACAGCATCACAGTTGGTCAAAAAGGAAAGGACACTAAATCATGTATACATCTGATCTGAGATAACACAGTAATTATTACTTTTATTATCATAACTTGCATTTATAGAGCAGCTGCTATATTGGAAACATTATAATAAATACCTTATTTGGGTTATTTCACTTATTCCTTACAATGATATGAAGTAAGTTTTGTTAATCAGCCCATTTTATAGGATGAGATGACAAACAGTGGAGTGCGGGAATGTTGAAACTCAAGTAGAAATTAAATGGTGGAGCTGGGAAACACAAAAAGGAAGTTAGACTAGTCTAACGTTACAACCTCTACTGCTAGTTCCTGAAAGAAAGCATCTGTAGTTCAATGTCATACATTCTGAAAAAGACAATATTTAATGTCAAAATTGAGTGAAATTATGTGTGGCCATGTATATGATTGCTGTCTTTGAAGACCTTATCCAAGCTGAAACGGTGGTTGGCACACTTGGCATTGTCCTGTCTGGCTGAACACAAAGTTACAGGAAGAAATCAGCCAGATCTTGCTGGTCATCGTTTCACCCGATTATTTGTATAAAGGTAAGGAGACATTCTTGAGGATAGCTTAGTTAAAATTCCTGTAAGCAAGTGCAAATTTCCTTTCAGAAATGGTAGCCCACATGGCTTAAATGACCCCTGCAGAATTTGGAATTTTCCACAGGAAAGGACACGACTTGAAAGAGTGTGTCACCCGGCCTGGTAAGTGACACATTCATTTACGTTCTCAACAAAACCAATCATAGGACACTGGAAAGAATTCCTAAGTCAAGGATTTCAAAGCAGCCATTGCTAAATCTCATGAACTCATTTTTTATTTAAATTGCTAATTCCTCTGTGATTACTTTATGATGCTGTGGTACTACGTGACCACAGAATTTCTGTGATCACTAAGATCTCAAAACGCTCATGTCAATGTCAATTTGGCCACTGACTTCCTAAGAAATACTTGTAATCTTAGCCAAAAATATGCCATTTTTAGAACCAACCCTTTTCTTATGTTATGGCCAATTATGAGCATTATTAGAGAAAACTTCCATATTTGCTCTATCTGCAGTTGGGCCTAGACCTGCTGATCACAGTACAGCCCCTATGTTTCACAGTTGTAAATAACAGAGTACATATGCCAAATGATATGAATTATCATGATGGTTCTTTGACATCATCCAAGAATATTTTGAAATACATATTTTTTCATGGTAACCTTTCTTCTTTCACAGGTTTATCGTATCCCTAAATTTATAAGAAAAATGTTGATGTCATTTGTAGCTCCTTCAACCTCAGCTGTGACAACCAAAAATGTCTTTAGACATCGCTAAATGCACCCTGGAGGGCAAAATTGCCCCTAATTGAGAACCACTGCACTACTTGATTTTTTCTCTCTTCTCATGAACTTTATAGTTAACAGTCTTATGCAAGCATTTTAATTGTAAACCACTTCAAGTATTCATGAAAGTAGAATTGTAAATTATAAACATGTTTGAAACAAAGGGGATTACAACTTTATAAAAAATCCATTAATACTCAGAATGGATTGAGTCTTTATATAATTATCAACAGATTCCAAAATAATTTAACAGATCTTTCACTTCAATATGACCTTTTTGATATCTGTGAAATGACCTGCCACCCTGAGCTTGTTGTTTTCTTGTCTCACAATTTAGCTAGCATCGTCAACAGTACTTCAAAAATATATCATCATTTTGTAGTGCGTGATAGCATGTGTGATCTATCCATGGACATCTCAGCAGACAACAAATCATATAGAATTGGGAAAGAGAAGGGGAGATGAAAGGAACCATAGAATTTAGTCTTTGTCCTTTATTTTATTTGCCTTTCTATCCATTGCTCAGAAAAATGTCCTAAGAAAGTTTGTTATAGCTCTGTTTGATGCTGACTCCAGATAAGCATTGGTCCAGAAGAATAAGTATTTATTTATAGTATTTGAGATGCAATTAATCTTAGATTTTGGAGCTAGCTCTCATTAAAATTACTAGCACTTCTATTTACACTTTCTTCCTGTCTGTTGACATGTTGTAAATAAATATTTAGACACCAAGTGGCTATATCTACATGCCTCCAAATATGAGAATAAAAAATGAAAATTATAGTCATCTGGATGTTTCCTATGTTTGCATGTTTTGTTATATGTTAACAATGCTAATTAAAACCAAACAGGATGAATAAAAAGTAATAGGAAGCCCCATTTTCATACATATCCACATAATAGAAGGCATGAGAAACTCGGGGTCATTTATGGACATTTTATGTTTATATAATTAGAAATACGTACTTCACTAAAATACATTTATTTCTTCTTTTTAATTTCTAAAACACAGAGATACACTGTTACATTTAGGGCTCTGGTATTCATCAGAGCTATACTGCTTTACATAATTAGAAGGCCACTGAAAATAAAAGCTGTTTACTTTCATTCAATTAACACTAATCAAGCACGTATATTATGCAGATGTTGTACCAGGTGCTGGGAAGACTAAGATGAATAATTATGGTCCCTGCCCTTGGGGAGTTCACAGTCCATGGTGGAAACAGATAGTTAAGTGACTAATGGTAGCATAAAGTGCTAGGAAATGCATCCTGTACCACACAAACACAGGGCATGAATTGAGGGACCAGCAATCAGTTCTTTGTGTCTAGAGGTCACACTGCACAGTGGGAGGATGTTCTAGAAGATGGACTGTAATCATGGGCTGCAGACTTTGTTCCTTAGAGAAAAATGAAGTAAAAGTATTCTCATTATAGCTACACTTACTGGAGTAATACAAAACTATCTAGTAGTTAGTACTTTTTTGCTGCCTTTATTGTAACAAAATTAATTAGGTTTTTGTTTTTGTTTTTAACTCAAGTTTGGCCAGTGGTATATTAACCAATAAAAATACTCAAAATGAAAATTAATTTCTCTTGTTATTTGGTACTTTGGGTTTCAAATATCTTTCCTCTAACTATACAATTTTCACTAGTGTTATATAAAAACAAAAAAAGCTTGAAGTGATAAAACATGTGGAAGATTATTGTATCAGAAACTTTATCAGTTTGGATATATTCCATTTTCCTGAAGGTCATGTTAATCATGGACTCAGTGCTCCATGCTTTAAACAGTTGAAGCCAACTCATGTCATTATTTTTCATACGAAAATGGTGGCTAAAGGTCTATCTTTAGGTAATTATATTTATATAATACAATCCAAGCCCAAAGTATTAAATCACACTAGCCTATTGGATGCTTAGGATACATCCCGGTGCATTAAGTCAAGGGTACCACCAGCAGCAACGGCCTTGGCATCCCAGGTAGCAGCTTTTCTTACTCACATGTCCAGCCTCCAGGTCAGGTGTTTTGAGCCTCCTCATCTTTCTACCCTCTCTGTCAAACCCTATGTGCAAGAAAGGATATTTACATCTTGGTATAAATGTCAGTTACTACATTATTTCTCCGTGAGTTACTTGTTTTTAAAGTCTTACCTCTTGTTTTGCATGCAATAAACTACAGATATTTATGAGTAGGAAAAGGAGATCACATTGAATGAATTATGTTAATCCAGCTCTGTCTCAGTACTTAGCACAATGTGGAAAGTAGGAAATGCTTAACTATTTCATGGCTGACTGTTGGTGTACTCATCACATATTAGTTGCTTTAAAAAGGAAAGCAAAGTAGATAATTTCACACCTTCAAATAATGTTAGAGGTGGAAGAGTATATTAGAGACCATCTATTTTAGTTCCCTTACTTTACAGGTTGGAGAATTCATGGCTAGCAAGTGAAGGACCAGGAGCCCAGGGTACTACAGTTGGAAAGACAACTCAGCTCTCCTGACCAAAATCCATTCCCCACTATGCAGTATGTTATTTCCTGAAGAACAGTCAACACAATCCCTGGTGCAGAAGACTGAAGGTGAATAGTTTGTGACACACAAATCCGAGCTGTGGCATTTTGATTCTTGCATTATTGTCTCTGGTTATCCTTTACTGTAACGCCAGTCCAGTCCTAGCCCTTGAAACACTTTACAGCCATTGCTATTGGTCAATGATTCCAACTTTTACTTTGCTTTCAGAGGTGCTAATCACCTAATCATTGTGTTCTGTTTGCATGTCATCATGCACACATTTTTTGTTGGTATGGTTGAGTGTGTATGATGTTCCCTCTTTCGCCAAGAGCTTTAAGTCCAATATTCTTCATCAATTTTTTGTCAAAAATATATTCTATTTACATTTGTAAACCACATGTTCTCTGGCCTTATCACCCTGTAACTACAAAATGAAATTACATTTCCTTTAATAACCATATTATGATGACTTAGAACTGTCATCATGTTCAACTACAGGGAATCCAGTCTCTTACCAAGTTCCACCTGGGAATGTTTATGTACTCTACAAATTGAGGCTCTCTTCTGGGGTTTCATCAATCTTTTGTTTTCTACTTTGCCCAGTGAGCTGCTACTTGCTCCTCCGCAGGTGACCTCCTGATATTCCAAGAATGCAATATTTCTCAAGCTATTATCCTTTCTCTCTAGCCCATGCATTCTCAATAGGGGTGATATTGAACCCTCAGGGGTGAAAATTGGTTTGGGAGGGGGTGAAAATATCTTACTCTTTTTATATATAAAGCACAGATATGCATATAATACATAACCAGATACACAGTCTATCTGTGATATTAAAATTTCATGAGGGGAGGTGATTAAGGGGAAAAATGTCTAATGAGACTTCTTACAGGGTTGATAATGAAAAAAAAAAAAGTCGAGAAACACTACTCTAACCCTTAATCCCAAGTATGGAAACAGAACCAGCTCTTTCCCTTAAATTTTCATAGTCCAGCTGAGACCAACCTGTAGGCGTTTTATAAGATTTTACAAAAGATTTCAGTGGTTACAGAGGATGAACATCCTGGGTAAGTGCTAAATGTGGTCCCACTCAGACCATGTCCTCCCTTAGGGTACTTCACAACATGTCTCCCTGCCTAGCGCCTGGTCTGCTTCCTATTTGATGGTAGCACTTTCTTCTCTCCAAGGATGGTTTTGGACATGTCCATGCTTTAGATTTCACATTTCCCCTCACTAATTTTGTTTTCTGTCCTGGAGCCGCCACTTTTCAGGGTGATTAACCCTGGGAATTCCCACTCCTTCCAGGCTACTGAATACTCATAATAGGGGAGCTTGCCTCATAGCTTCCAAAAAGAAAATCCTATTAAATATCTTAGTCTGAGGCAGTACAGTTTCTAACTCTGTGATATCTGGTCTTCCTCCAAGATTGTAACATCAACAGTTCTGCATAGGTCGAGATTAGTCAAATCCAACTCAATACCCATTTGGTTTCCTTTCCATCTGATATGAGATCATATAGGAGAGATCTCTCAGTCATGTCAAGGATCATAATGCCCAAATTCCAAACTCTTGAAAAATCTATTATTACTTTATCTTCTTCTAAACTCCATCACAAGAGTGTCCCAGGAGAGTTGTCAGTTGTTTGAGTAGTAACAATATGGTTTCATGCTATTTCAGATCAAAGTATGCACTGATGGTAAGTGAAGTTTCTAGTAGGTTAACCAACTGGTCTCAGTTTGCCTGGAACTTTCTTAATCTTATGCTGAAAGTCCTGAGTCTCAGAACAAACCAGAATTATTGATCACCCTAGTTTCTAGCTTAGTTTAGTGATGACTTGGAAACCACTCTGGCAAAGGTAGCAGAACATCAGCAGGTATCATCAAGATCTACGGTACAGTGCTGGGTTTGTTTCCTCAATGTTCCATTCTTCTTCATCCTGTTTATCACTGCTAAAAAGCAAAGTTATACAGCAAATTGTTTTCATATATAACAAAGTTAAACATTTTATCTTATAATCAACATGTGAATACACATATCGTTCAGAAACTAGACATTTATGTGGTTATTCTGTAACAAGCTCCAGTGAGAGAAGATGCTATTATTTCTGACAGCTAGAAGTGGTGAATCATCCTATCTGGTGATCAAAGTTTGTTGGTTGTCAAAAAAAAAACATTTTAAATATTGCATGATATTGCTTAGCGCTCTGCCCCTCCTTGTCAATGCCACTGCTGTGTCTCCTGAGAGACCCAATATGTTAGGGCATGTCCACTGAAAATTGAAGCTGTATAATCTATTACAATGCAAAATAGAAATCAGTCTCATGCTGTGGGTAGCATTGAAACAAGCTTGTTACATTTATAAAGATTGCTCTGATAAGAGCATCCCCGGTTGACCAACATATGGGCACTGATGAGGCGGTGTGTCTCTCATTTAATTTATAGTTGGAACGTCCACCTTTGAGGTTTAACTAGCTTTTTGATGGTACATTTCACACCTGTTCAGTGTTACTAATCCCAGAGACTATTTTCTTTTTTATCCTGTGGAATTATCCAGAGAGGCCAATTAAGAAAAAAAAAAAAAAAAGCAATTCGGGGAAATAGAAATGTGTTGTATCCCAGAGGTTATGAGATAGAGCACAGGAGGGAAAATGGATTCATCTTTGAATTTGCTACTGTAATTTAAAAAAATAATGTCTTGCATATATAAAAAAATTGGCACAGACTTCAGGAAGCTTTAAATGAGCTTTAAAAATCTCTATTAATTCCTAATGTGTATTATTTAGGTATTTGTGAAGTTCCTACTGTATAGATTAATGGCTACAGACAATTTTTCCTTCTTTCTTTACCAAAAAGAATAGAGTTTACTATCTCATAACTTCCATGTCAGCTAGAGGAAAGTAGGAGATGCCCTTATTTCTATTTTATAAACAGAGAGACCGTAACACAAAGACATTGTGACAGCTCTTGCAACCTCATGATAGGCTAACGTGCCTGAAATATGATCAAGTTGGCTCTTACATCTCTCAGAACTATCTAGTGAGAAAATGGTCCCCTTTTTTTCCTCTTTATTTTGTTTTGTTCTGAAAAATATAGTTTATTAACTTTTCAAAAGATTTATTTTCTGATAGTTTTTTAGGATAATGTTCAAACACAGCCACAAAAAAGCCAAAAAATCAGGTATTAGAAATTCTGCAAAACCTAAGTAGAGAATGAGTTTATATACATAAATTGGAATAAGTGGAGTGTCTGTATTCTTTGAAGTTTCAGTGAAAGCAGTTTTTACTTTTGCTATGTCAAGATTGTGATCTTTTTTATTGACTTGTTTTGAAATGCTTAAAAAGCAGTCTCCTCATCTATGATCTAATTCAATTATTGAGCTCATTCCTCTGAGCCAGTGGACATCTCAGGAAGAAGACCTTGGCATCCTGGTTTCCATCATGAGCTAAGATTCTCTTACCTACATGACCTACATGGGTAGGGACACAGTGAGTCAGGGAACCTCAAGGGACCACAGCAGGCAGACCGTAAGAAAGTCAGTAGCAGCGGGGATATACGGAACATTAGCAGCCCATCCCCATCTAGGTACTACATAAATCTTTGCGATTCTGTCACAACCAAGGAAGGAAGCAGAGTCTGTAATAACTGATATAAAATTCCCTACTACTCTGAGGGCAGATAGAAGGCAAATAGTTTCTGCACACCCAAATTTGTGGACCAAAATGTGTACTTGCTACACATAGGAATTTTTTGGCCAAAAACCAATACTTTGAGATGAAGAGGGTGAGGGAGAGGTTAAAATCAGCTAAGTTTCTGCCTTTAGTTTTTGGTAGAGCTTCTACAATAAAACAAACCTTTATTACACACTAATTAAGTGCAAGGAATTTATGTACATCACCTCATTTTATTTTTATAGCACCCTTCTAAGGCAAGAGCTCATTTTATCACCATTACATAGATGAGACCAGAAAGTCAACTTGATAAAGTTATTCAAAAAGCATCTAGGGGAGCCTGGATTCAACAGATGGACCTCCCCAAAACCTATTTCCTTAGCTTCATTCCTATATCCCTTCCCTAGAATCTTTATTCTGTGTTGTTATTAGTAAAACATACACACTAATAAACCAAAAGATAGGAATGCTGTCAGTGGAGGACTTATTCTATTACTCTCCTTCCTTGATAATATGAAAAACCCCGATAAAAAGTGCTGAACAAATTCAGATCCCAACTACACCAAATTCCCTTTTAGAGATAACCGGGAGAGAAGCATCTTCACTATTACCCAGCCCGCTCTTCCAGTGTATCGCTGCACATTTTTTCCCTTTCCAATGATTGCACATTTTTCTGTGCCAGTGACTGCTTGTCATTTACATTCAGTGTGCTCTGATAAAAAGCTATCATAGCTTTAAAGTTGGCAATTCCACCAAAGTAACCTTCAAAGAAACCATCCCAAATCAAACACTTACAGATCTCTGTCTCACTGCTCCTTATCGTAAAACGAATGAATATTTGAGAAGGAAATCCTTTTTTGCCACATATTCAATCAGGAAAATGGATTGCACTTTCCATATACGTGAGGCAGGATTTTTGATAAACTTTGAGATATTTTAGCACCTGTCACCTTGTCGGCTTTGTTCAGTCATAGTAGTTTTGTTTTCTGACAACTTGTTCATTGGCATCTGGAGGCCAGTAGGAAGGTGACCTAAATAGGGACAGAAATTCCTGAATGGCACTTGCGTTGAGGAGTGGCTTCTCCATTAGCATAGTTCAAGGTGGAGACCTAGAAGTAAAGCGGCCCTGAAACTTTCCTGTGCTCAGTACTGTATTCCTCAGTCTTGATACAGTGCATTTTAGAAAATCATTATGAGACAGAGATTGGATAGGATAGGCATGTCCATTTCGGTATATTCTGAGAGAGACAGTGAAAGAGAGAGTTTGAGAGCAGATGCCTCAAAGTATGATTACCGAAACAATAGTAGCTTGGTAATTAGTGGCAAGATTTTGAGAGTTTTATTTTCTATTTTCTATTATTCTTTAAGATTCACATTTTTCTAGAGTTGACAATTATAATTTACAGTAATAATTTATAAACAAAAATGAGCAAGAGATGTAAAAATAGTCTTATAGACCTTTTGAAAAGAAGAGGAAAACTATGTAACTGCAGCTTGAAAATATCATTCAATGTCAATTAAAATGGTACAACGCGTTCTGTCAAACTATAGGCAGTGCCTCTGAGAGTCTTGGAATGGGAAAGGGGAACAATTGTATCTGTATACAGTTAGTCCTGGAGGACACAGGGGAACAAATCGGCAGCACCAGGGCCGAGCCGACTCTGAGATCTTGAAGTACCTGGAGATAACCAGACACAGGGCTTCCCGACCCTGCACATGAGGCTCATTCTCCTGAGGGGAATGGCCGACCCTACAGGGCCTAAGTGAGGTTGGCCCTCCTGCCAGGCACAGCAGATTGCTGTCTCCCCACTCCCAATCTCTGAGATGTCTTAAAAAATAATAATAATGAAATATCCTTCCTCGGCTTGTGCTGTTTTCTGATGACAGAGAAGTGAGAAGACGGATTGGGGTTGGGGTCAGGGAAGCATCGACGGGCAGACGCTGCGCGGTGAGGGGACGTCAGGGTCTCCCGGGCAGCCGGGCTGGATGCCGCTCTTTGCCCACACGGGCGTTTCCCACCCGCTCCTGCTGATGCAGGGGCAGTGCAGCGGCAGCCGCTGACGGATAACTTGGTTGTTTTGTTATAAGGAGCTTCATTTTCTGAGGATGAATTTTGAAGCCTTTTTTTTTCTTTTTGTTGTTTTAAAATAGGACTGTCTTATCTGAGAATGTGTTAATTAAGTTATCATGTATTGCTTTGTTTCTAGTCCTACACATTTGATACGAACAAATTACTGCTTGGAGACAGCTTCCAGTATTGGAATAGCAGCTGGTGCAACCTCACCGAGAACAGCAGCCCGGAGGGGCCAGGGCATGCAGCGCGGGTCTGGGGAGAGGAGGGATAATGGATGTTCAGGTCCAGCTCGAGAGCAGGCAGGATTCCCGCCGTGGCATGGTCGGTCCACTTCTCCTCCCTTTGGCTCCATTTGGTCCTCGTGACCAGCTTCATATTATCTACCCACGGACCTCCATTTCCCCGGTGACACCGTCCTGGCTGAGCCTCCCGCTACTCGCTGCTGGCTGAACCTTGCTCGGCCTGCCCCAGCCAGAAGCCACCCTCTCAGTGGGCTGGAGTGTGGCACTTTGGGGACGGAAGCAACAGCTCGAGGTCCTGCCCTCTCAGTCAGTCACGTTTTCAACTCAAATACATTTCCGTTTACTCAGGAGGCATCCGCTGTGCTGTGTTCAGCAGCCCTGGGATAGTGCAGAGACAGATGTAAAGATGAAAACATAATTTCTGCCCTTCGGCAGTCTGGGACCTATCTTGGGGGCAAAGTGATGGTTTCCAGTAGCTATGGGCAGCACAGCAAGAGAGACACAGCAATGTGTATGGGAGGGGGATTCAGAGCGTTCCCGAGACTTCATCCTCTGCATCCCAGTACTTTGTGCGTGTCTGGCGCAGCGTGGGTGCTCTGCTGGTGTTTGCTAACCCTTTACTGAGAGGGGATATTTAGTGGTGTGAATCTGAAGGGCTTACTGGTCATGTGAGGTGCTGCTGGAGAGACAAGTAAGGTTTTGAAAAACAGATAAGGGTTAGGAGAACATTCTAGTTGGAAAAAAGAATATGAGCAACAGCTCAGAGACATAGAATCCTTACCCAACTTCCTATACTTATCCCCCAACCCCCATCCAGGAATTTTGAGGACAGATTTTTCTATAGACAGTTGGAAACCACTTACCTGGTAAAAATAGTTTAGTTGGTCTCTTGACGTTGACATTATTCACAAACACTTCCCTGTTTGCTTCCTCCCCTTAATCCCATGTTTTCATTTCTAAACTTTCTACATCTTCTTTGTGTCCTGTTTTCCTTTTCCCTCGCTCTGAGCTGCCATCGCCATCCTTATCCCCTGCTGAATAAGCAGACAGGGCACAAGTGCAGTTACCAGGTCACCGAGCTCAGCAAAGGGCATGAGAGTTAGTCTTTTGCATAACTGTCCTGCTGCTTCTAGTATTTGCGTCTTTTTTGTGGCTGGCATAACAGAAGCTCAGAGAGTTGAGCACAGCAGCACGGCATAAACGGAAATTACAAACACTCATTTTCCACTCCTTTATTATGTCTTCTGAATCATGGTGCTCTGCAAATTTTAAACCGTCTCCCTCACCCTCTCCGCCCATGACCCCAAAAATCTGCAGCAGGTTCATGTGTATCTTTAACTCTTCACTCTAGAAACCCAGATGGAACTTTTAAATGTTTTGGCTCCTTGTGAATTCTGAAAATCTGGTATATGACCTTGGTTTTGTAATAAAAGGCTAGTAAAAAGTCTCTCTCTTTTTTACTCCCACTTTCTCCACTATATTGTCTAGTTTTAGCTTTCCTATTTACCCTTTTGTCTTTGTAAGTTTCCTTCCAGACGTCTCTTTAAATGACTTGCTAGCAGCCCCGTTATCTTCTAAAAAACCTAAAAGCACTTTGGCTGCTTTAGAAAAATGTGTCTGTTTTTCCATCTCATTAAGCGGCATCTGAAATCTCTCTGAAAACACATGAAAAGGATACACAGAGTCCTGTGGAAATTAAGTCCCATTAGTGTTTTTTTAATAACATCAAAGAATCACCCATGCATTTAATATGTATAATTTTGTTTTGCATATGGATGGAGTAGGACATGAATGTAAACTGATTTGTTTCTTAGTTTATCATAGGAATCAAAGAAAAGAACCGCAGAGAAGAGAAAAGGGAAGAAGAGAAAAGACAGCTCTGACTCTTTCATCGCAGGTGATTTCTGAAGTGGAAAAAAGGATGATCCTGCAAAGCTCTCTGCACTCTTCTCACGTTGCCAGCGGTTGGTTCCTTGCTCTCAGCGGGTGACTTGCCTAGGGAAGGAGCGCTTTCTGGCTACTTACAAAGCAAGGCAGATATAGCCACAAGGTGTCGCTATTGCTAAAATCGCTCTCCACCTGCAGGATCGATGGTGATTGTGCATATGTAAGTTAGATTTCATTTTTGCTTCTATATAGGCTCACTGGGAGAGGGAGTTTTGACTGACAGTATTAGTTGCCTCCTTCACTTGTACCAAGCTATGACTTTGGCTAAGTTATCCAGTGAAGCTCAGCTCTCTAACCTGGAAATTGTTTAGGATCTAGTAATTTCTGTTTTTCAGGATAGTTTTTAGCCTTAAATTTGAAAACCTTGGTATAGCTGAGTTTCAGACACAACACTTAGCAGGCACTCAACAAAGGTTAACTCTCTTAGCTTAAAAATGGGAAATGGTGTTGGGAGGGCCAGTGGGGGTGATAACTTTAAGACTTCTTTCATTCTTTCTTTCTTTTTTTTTTTTTTTAAATGGATTTTAGAGGTGCGACAATATCATCAAACATGGAGTTCTGGTTATTGTTAATAGCTGTACTATTAAAAAATGCTTAGGAAAAGCTAAATACTATGGCTTCCTCTTACAGACTCACAATATTAAAGTCATATTAAAGTCTCTGAGAAATTCTGTTATAAAGAAACCTAATTAATTTTGTTTAATTCAAAGTTTCACAAGTTTCTTTGAGCCAAGAACATCCAAATTGGGAAGGTTTAGTCTGTTTTGTTGCACATATGAGAACACAGAAACCCAGTAAGTTTGGTTCACAAAATACATGTCTTATAAATGGCAGAGTTGTCCAGATCCACTGCTGTGTTACAGTTGATCTGTGCCAGCTCAGAAGAGCCGTTATTCTCATCTCTTTCCATTTCTGTGCTTAGTAATGTCAGGTTGATAGCTTGAAATCATCCATGGTGGGAATATTTACACCACAGAAATTAGCAAACACTGCAAATCATTTCCCCCACCGAGAGTAGGTTTACCGTGATATTGCTGTCAGAACCCAGGTATCTAGATGCTCAGTACTACATGTAAATGATTTCTCAGTTTCTAAGGTACTTTGAAGATATTTTGGCAGAGAAATGAAAAGAATTCAGAATATTAGTACCACTAAGTGTGTATGTGTGTCTCTTTTATATACATATATATGTATATATATGTATATAAAAGACATCAATTAGTACTGTCATTGGAGAGAGAAGCAGAATATGTCCCTCACATGCTAGGAGGTATTTCATTTTTCCAACTGTGTTCTAGCTTGCCAGGCCACAGCCAGTCAAATTTCAAGATGGAGGAAAATTGTTTGCTAACTGTCTAGTGTCTTTTCCAGGCCAACCCTGATTTCTGGGGTAGCTTTAGGGATCAGAGCAAATCAATGGCTCCATTTGTCCCATAGCTGGCTCAAGATAGCTTCTTTTTATGGATCCAAGGGACACGGGGGTTCAGTGACTCCCAGGTGTTTCCCAGCTATTCTAAAAAGTCTCACTCTCTTTCTTGCATATATATTTTTTTATATATAAAATCAATATGTTACCCTTCTCATTATTGATAAATATCACTACATATATATATAACCATCAAGGGAATACCTGTTCCATGACTGCATTAGCTATTCCTCATATTCAGTCCTAGATGTACAGAGAAAACTGAGAGGCAACAAAATTGAATAATGTTCCACAGTCACACAACTCATACCCATTTGCCGGACTTTAAATACTGTGACCTTTCCCTTGAGCCATTCAGGCTTCCTCTGAAAGAAGAATAGAAATTATCTCCCTGACAAGCGTAGTCCTGGAAAAGAAAATATACCAGAACCAAGGAAGAAACCACTCTTTTGGGGAGGCCTCTGTCAACTCTGTTTAAAACTTACATTTCCTTCAGCAGGAGGGTGGAAATGGAGCAGTTTCATGCCTGGAGAAGGGATATTATGAAAATACTTTGGGAGACATAGATTACTGCAGTTGATTGCTGGGTTCTGAGCAGAGAAAAGTAGAAGGTTAAAGCAGTTTTACAAGTAATAGTTTGGGTGTTAAGACAGAATGACAAGCTGTTTCATGCTTCTTGGGAAATGGCTTCAAATCATTCATCAATTGTTTCAGCCATGACAACATTATCAGCAGCAAAGGCTCTGAAATTTGCAGCGGGATTGCAGGGAGAGAGCAGGAAAAGCACGTAGGCTGTGGGCTACTAGGCTGTGTGTAGATGGCATGGAGGCCCAGTGCCCAGGCACAGGAGAGTTGGGGAGCTCCGTCTGTCCTTTGCACATGCCTCCAGCTGCACTCCCAGCAGCAGTAGATTCTGAGGACCTGGCACTGCGGTAAGACCGACTAGGAATCCCTGTCCCTGAGGAAGAGGACCCCGTCACTCCAGCTACACAGTGACTTGCTTTATTTCACTTTTTTCTTGTTTGGGGGATAAAGCTCTGGAGCTATGAAATAACTTTTGCATTCAGGCTTGGCTATTCAATTTGTGCTCTCTATGGTCTGCTGGTTGAGCTTCACACAGATTTTTCATCCTGGGAAATTTATATATTTTATTGATAAATTTCAATTTGATACTGTAAAGTTTGAATTTGAAATCCTATCCTATACCACTATGTATGGTTCATACCAGGAAGGTGCCGCTGCTCTACAACAGATTAGGGTTTAGTCACTCACAGTCAAGCTTCCAGAATCAAGCCTTCATCATTTAGAGAATGGATGAATTGCCTGTCTCTCTTTTTAAGCATATGGTGTGTTGTTTTTATATACTGGGTTGCCTGTGTCTAAAGATCCATGTGCTGAATATCTAGTATGCTGTAGTAGAAAGGTCAGTAATGTAATCTCTCATGACCATGACTCACTTCCAGAGGGGTTTGAGAGTTGTTTGCAGGTGATTGCTTATATAGGTAGCTGTGTTCTATACCACGTGACCTTGGTTATTCTTCCACACTTTGGCCCACAACCTGTGCTCAGGTCAGCATTTGAGCATGAACAACTAGTCTCAGACTGGTCTAGGGTTGTGTAGCAGTGGGAATTGTGGCAGCTGTGGAATACCACCAGATGCAAAAAGCAGCCAAGAAGGAAAAACCATCAGAGCACGGCTGCAAGATCCTTCTACCACAACAGCCACCAGGAGCTTGTGGCCCAGCACCAGATTGTTCTCACAGTGGACAGACCCCCCACTGAGCCAGTCAGTGGAGGTTTGACCCATGCACTCAATAGTGGTAATCAACACACATCCCTGAATCAGGAGCTAAAGCAGTGTAAGGATGAAAAAACATAAAAATTTGGAGTCTAATAGAATTGGAAGTTTAAATTAAAAAATAAGTAAATTATTAAATAAAATAGCAAGATCTACTTTCCATTGGTATTATTATATGGGATTGGTGATCAAACTTTCACTGCCTATCATTTTATTTTCTAGCCTAAAAAGCACACCAGATTCAAAAGTTAATTACAAAAAGGGAGGGAAACTACATCACAGCCTTTGTGTGCTTATCTTTATCCACCACCAGCAGTCGATTAGCACTGCTTTATCAGAGGATGTTGGAACGCAGACACATCAACAAAGCTCGTTTATTAATTCCGTGAACAAAATTAGATTGTTGGAGTTTGTTCCTAAATTCTTGGATCAAAGCTGACTATTAATAAGTAAGTAGACAATGGAAAATAGAGCAGTACATGCTTTACAGAACCCCATCCCTCACCCACCCCAAAAAAAGGAATCTTCTCCACCTTTGAACCTGTAAAGTTTGTTCTATTTGCCTAGGTAACCAATACCTGGAGGACCTTCTACATCTTCATGGTATGGGAAGGAGATGCTTTCTAGTGGGACAACCAATCCAATCTAACTCCTGTGTGCTTTCTCATTTTTCTCTTTGTTACTTTCCAGTATCATACCTTCTCTCCAACAAAACTGATCTCCCCATCACTCACTAAATATAATTTGTTTTCTTGCCTCTGTGTGTCCATTCAAGTCATTATTTCCAACCAGAATGTCCCTTCCTTCCAATTCTAACTCTCAAGTCCTACCCATACTTCAAAACCCAGCTAAAAAAAATCATCTAACTTGGCCCCAAGAATAGGATATGATTTTGCTCACTTGCAGTCATCTGAAAAAGTTTTTTTCAAAATTTGGTGTGTATGAGAATTACATGTAGAGCATGTTAAAAATATAGATTCATAGGCTTTACTCCCAATGATTCTGATTAGACATTTCTAGGATGGGACTCCACAATCTTCACTTTTTAAAAGCACCACCAGCTAATTCTGATACACCAGATTTGTGGACCATTCCTTGAAGGGACTGTATAAGCCAGTCACCTGACAACTAGTATTGATTGTTTTGCTTTTTCTATTTGATCTGGATCTGAAGAGACAAAGTGACATCATTAAATATTTTCAGAATAAATCAATGAAATTTCACCAACCTTGAGCTCAACCGTCATTTGTTGTGTGAAGAACAGTGGGCAGCCAAAATAGCAATGTTTTCAAACTGAAAGATTCTCAAATCCCACCCCAAAGGTATCTCCTGGGTGAAATGGATAACATTTAATAATATCACTCACATCAGTGATTCTTACCCATGCCCACTGGCTATTCTTGGCTCTTGATAAAATTTTCACCACTCTATCTAAAATGGCAACGAGAGCAATGAAATACATTTTTCACAAAGCTTTTATTTCACTTTTCAAATTTAAATATGGTGTTTATTTGGGTACTATGTCTTTCCTTTTTGTTGCCATTAAATATCTTTTATTTTCCATATGAAATGGTAATAATAAATGATAACATTTTTAACATTCTTACTTACAAAAAAAATTGCCCTTTTTATGGATTTCCATTGTTTTTTTTTGAAACAACCAGCTACTGAACAGTGAGATTGTAAAGTCCGAAGGCCCCTTAACAACACGTTAATTCCAGTATCTTCACCATTCCAAAGATCTTCTCCATTTTTCTAGGACTGTGATCTAGGAAGTAGGGATCAGGACTGGTTCTTGTATGCTGTTCCAACAAAACCTTCTGCAGACCGGGCCATGAGGAATAGTTCACCTCCTTGCGGGTACTCTCTCCTCTGGAAGTTGATTTTGGGGACATTCCAGAACTTTGCTAAACAGCTTGTTGTGTCGCCCTTTCAATTTTCTGCCCTAAAAGTGTCATTTTTTTTATAAGATGGTGATAGTAAATGATAGAATTTAACACCTTTAGTTACTAAAATAAAATCATACATCCCTGTGAAGCAGCACAAAGGAAAGAAAGTACACAAAGTACTAGAATTCAGGGACTTTATTTTGATTCATCTTATTTGTGTTACTACATTGAGTTTTCTATATTTCTCCCAAGGAATAATGTTTATTATGAACCCTCAAGGAGGATTTGCATGGCACAGAAAAACAGTGCAACAAAGACACTCTGAGATGTATTTCCTCTGATATGCATGGAACCATACACTGAGTTATCCACCCTTACTGGCTGGGAGTTGCTAACAGCTCTGGTTGTAGAACAGATTGGTCTTAATGTTCATAAGGACATTCTCTACCCAACTGTACTAGCCAAGCATCATTTTTGGGATAGTTCTTTTTATCCTAATTATAAAAATATAAAACTTTGGTTACTGTCTTTAGAGTTAGAAAAAAAAATTGTCAGTATTTAGGGCAGTAATTGTTTCTATTAATTTCCCATGCTTGAGACTTGATGCTAGCTAATTTACCAGTATCTTCAGAAGTGGCTGAGGAGTCTAAATATTTGTTCTGAATTATTTGACAAACAACATTGTCTCAGTTCTTTCATCTATGGAAAAAATTATGGTTTTTCGTTAAGCATACATCTAGCTAAACTTAGTGAACTATTGCTTTGCAGAGAAGCTTGGGCCCTATTTTATTCAATTTGCTTTGTATTAAAATTGTTCAATTAAACCCAGGAAGAAAAATAAGGTGTTCCTCTCATGTTTATATGAAAACCATTTTTCTAAATGAGTTCCTGTTTGAATATACATAGCATTTTATCAAAACTTAATATTCTTGGCCTGAAAAAAAATTATAGGACTATATATTAATTATTCAAAACAGTGGCTTTATTTATGACCTCTTTGACACATCCTTCACTTCAGTAGTCTCAACCCCAGAAGGTGTGAAGAAAATAGAAAAGGAGCTGAATGTAGGTTTTCAACTGGAACGGTGGTTAATTATTTCTGTTCTACACTACTTGTGCTGTATGGTCAGTAATATGCTAATGAGTTTCAATTAAGTTACCTTTGCAAAACTAAATTACCTTCACAAAATTCTGCCAAGAAACAGAAACTGGTTATATAAGGTGGGATGTTGAATAAATACTGTCTTGTTATCAGTGAAAATGTATGCTTAACCCCTTTACTTGCTCATTATCTGTGATTCAGAATCACTGATGTGTATTATGGGGTTCTGATCATGAGTACAAGGGGCACAGAAGGAAGTAAAAGAATTAATAGGCTAAGCAACTGTAACTCTAACATGTTCTGTGCCACTTGAAAGGTGTTCATCGGACTGTTCTACCCTAAACCTTAACAACAAAATGCTGAGGTGGGAAGGTGACCTGCCTGAGAAAACAGGCTGGAATTACAGTAACATTGTCAACATGTTCTTCGTAAAACACTAATCTTTTAAAAAATAAGAGAAAACAAATTGTTCGGGGAAACAGGTTATACTCCATCTCTCCCCCATCTTGGAAATTTACATAAAATAAAGACTCTGAAATTCCTGCAATTAAAGAAAGACCAACAGTTATTTAAATTTGTTAAATAATATCTCTTGATATTTTCTCAAACTAAATTCTTATTTCAAGAACCATCCATGGGGCTGGGCGCAGTGGCTCACACCTGTAATCCTAGCACTCTGGGAGGCCGAGGCAGGTGGATCGCTCAAGGTCAGGAGTTCGAGACCAGCCTGAGCAAGA